>PVJX010007773.1:0-69108 GCA_004027295.1 Dolichotis patagonum | reverse complement strand
AAAATAAAGCTATTTACATACATAACATATGTTATTCATAAGAAAATGCAACTGGTTTATACAAGGTTCCAGATTTCAATGAAATTACGTTATATTAAAATGAATTCATAAATATTTTGAAAAACAGGCAAGGACTTTCTGAACAGGATATTAGTTCTATAGGAAATAGTTCTGAGAATCAACAAATGGAATCATATTAAATTAAAAACAATAAAAACCCAACAAATAGAGTGAAAAGAAAATCTATAAAATTACAAAAAATTTACCAGTAATTTTTCAGGCAGAAAATTCATGTGTACAATATATAAAGAATGAAAAGAAAAAATTAAACCCCCAAAACAAAAGACCCAATCAAAAAAGAGACAAGTAAAATACATGGACACTTTATAGAAGAACTACAAACGGTCAATAAATATGTGAAGGAGTGTTTAGCAGCACTGACGTTTAGAGAAAGGCAAATTAAGACAACACTGAGATTCGACTTTATCCCAGAAAGAATAGCCATCGTCAAGAAACTGAATAAGAGAAATGCTGAAGGGGCTGATGGAGAGAGGAGGAAACCCTGTATGCTGTCGGTGGAAATGTAACCTACTACAACCACTATAGAGATCAGTATGGAGAGTCCACAAAAGCAAAAATTAGAAATTCCATTTGACTCAATGATTCATCTTCTAGGTATCTTTCTAAAAGAATTAAAGGCCACGTATTACAGAGATACCTGCATACTCATGTTTATAGTAGCACAAATAATAATAGCTGAATTCAGAAGCAGCCCATATATCTATAGATGAACGGATAATGCAAATGTGATATTTACACACCATGGAGTACTATTCTGCCATAATGGTAGATAAATCTGAAACATTTTGTAGGAAAATGAATGCAACTTAAGACCACAATGTTACTGGCAACTGCCAGGCCCAAGCCTCTCCCCATGAGTCAGCGCCACTCATGGACTGGGGGGAGAAAAAACAAGGTCACACCAGGAAGCAAGTCCAGTCTGGGAACCAGCACCATGTGTGGGCTGCCGCTGGACTGGGAACAGCCAGACCCCAGCCCCTTCCATCACGTGGGTTGGCAAACAAGAAGTACCAATCTCCCCCACTCCTAAGCAACTGGCTTATCCAGAGACACACAAGCTATGATGATAGCTGTTGAGGTAAAATGTAATTGGATGCCTGTGCCATTTTGTGTTTCACTAACACTGTAGGTCTAGGGCTAGTGGTCTGATAATAGGTTTAGCGGATAGCAGTAGGCAGTGTGGCATCTAGGGGGAATCTCCTTCTGACAGTTGTAGCCATTGTTGATTCTCTGTGGTCTTATTTTGAAGTCCTGTATCATTTCCATTGTTTTGTTAGGTTGGCTTTTATTCTTTGTTTTGTTTATGTTAAATCTGATGGCAGGAGCAGCTATTCCAAAGATAGCAAGATATATTATGGTAGCAATTTTGAATTTACTATTGGTTTGTTCTGAAGTCCTCTATTGCATCCATTGTTTCATTTTTATTGTTTCTATTCTATTCTGTTCTGTTTGATTTTTACTGTGTCCGAAGTTATCTGTAGCTATTTTGAAAACATCAATAGGCATTATTGTAACTATTATTGACTTTGTAGTGTTTTGAAGCCTTGTATCTCTTACACTGGTTTGTTTTTATTGGATTTATTCCATTTTATCCTTTTTAAAATAAAATAAAATAAAGACCACAATGTTAAGTGAATAAATCAGACAAAAGCCTAAATATCACACTATTGCTATGTGAGAAACCCAGAGTAAAAATAAACAACAACAAAAGATAAATAATAAGAAACAGAGAGACAGATCATGCTCAAAGGAGGTGTTCAAAAATGAAAAGAAGGGGAGGGAGAGAAAGGATAAAGGATGAGAAAAAAAGCCATAGGGATGTGTTATGTATATGTACCAACCCCATACAAGGAATGTAAACATTATGTTCTGCACATATGTAAAAAAAAAATAAAGCAAAGGATCAATGGATGAGTGGAGCCAGAAAAGAGGGAAGGAAAAGGGAATGAAAAACAAGAACTAAAATGTATTATATACCTGTACCAACTCCCCATAAGGAATGTAAACAGCTTGTACTACACATATGTAATAAACTAATAAAAGTCTCAGTATTAATTTCTACTATAGAAAACATCAATAGGTACAACTCACATAAACCAAAACTACGTGAGGCTTTCAAGAAGTTTGAATGCATACAAGAGTCCTGTATTGGGAGTATAATTCAGTAGTAGAGCATCTGCATGGCATGTAGCAGCCCTGAGTTTAACATGTAGCACTATAAAGGAGAAAGGAGGACAAGTTCCTGAGAAGAAAATAACATGAGAATCATTGTTCAAGACTAAATGAAATGCTACAATGTAGCAATTTCTTAGGGGAAGTGGCAATGAGAAAGAATTAGAACTGAGATTACTAGATGAAGTTTATTATACAGAGTTTGGACAAAGCATCTTACTATTTTTTCATTAGATTTTTCATCTAATGTCCTATAGTTTAGAAATAAAAAATGTAGTACTTGTAAGGAAAATAATATGATGTCTTGAAATTTGCTTTAAAAAAGCATAGTGGAGATAATTGTGGTAGTCATGGTGGTGAAAACATAAAATTAGATGAAATTACTTTAATTACTGAATCTGCATGATTAGTTCATAAGAATTCATTTTTAAATTCTCTATTTTGAGTATATTTGAACATTTTCCAAATAAACTTTTTAAAAGTTTCATCCCTAGCTAAACTTTTCAATTGTTTGAGCTTAAAAGAGAATCATGTTAACTGCTTGAAACATCCTAATTCTCTAAAATTTGCATTCATTTTAGATGCTTGAACTTAAGTAATATTTTTCTTCAAAAGAGTTCAGATTCATTCACCTTGACTGTTTTTAAGGCATTAATATTCATTATTTTTTGCCCTTTTGAAATATCTAACAAAGGTTGCAAACTAAAAACAAAGACAATTTATATACCTCAAAAACCTCAATACAAGGACAAATACCACTATTGCATTTTTTCAGAATTATCAATAATACAGTCAATGCTGCTTGGAGCCAAACTATATAATTCTCATGAGAAACATAGGCCCTAAAATCAGAGACTTAAATTTAATTTTTTATTCTGCTACTTTATAATACTTGTAATAACATTAACAATAACCAATGCTAACAAAGTCAATTACTTGTTGATCATAATATATGACCAGCTAAATCCTTAGACTAATTTTTACATTGAAATCTTACAATAGTAGGTTACTTTTGCTCAGAAAATCATCTGCCAAAAATTGCATCTGCAGAGGATTTGATCAGAAGTTCAAAGGCAGGGTAAGAGATTACCATCTTTACCACTATATTGCCCTTAGATTTAGTTTCCTATTTTATAAAACAGGAATAAAAATACCTATCTCATAAGCATGAGAATTATGTCAGATAATGTGGACAAAACATTGGCATAGTGGCTGACACATAGAAAAGTAGTGCCAGAGACTTAAATTTAATTTCATTTTTAATATCTATTTTTGTTTACATATTGTTAATTATGCAAATTATTGCAAATTAAGAGTTAGTTCAGTTTGTTGTTTTCTAGGTTGTGTTTGATGCTATTGGTACCACTATAGCCAAAATTAACAAAATGTAACATATTTTTGTTTACATATTAGAATAGGTTTATTAGAATCTATTTTCTATTAATAGAAATTAATAGATATTTTCTATCTATTAATAGATAGATATTAATCGATCTATTAATATATATTTTGGTTTACATATTAGAATAGATTTATTAGAATCATTATCTAGGAGTATATGAAATCACATGAGAGGACTTCTGGGAAGATGGCAGAGCAGTAAGCAGCAGAGAAAACAGCCTCTCTGAGAGTCACCATCCAGACACTGGAATATAGCATCATGAGGAAGACAAGAAGGAAGGAAATGGATCCTCTGGACCCAGGAAAATCTGAAGGGAGAATTTTTACTCTCTCCACAGAGAGAGTAAAAAGAAAAACTTCAGTGGGGAAGAAAGTGGTAGCTGGTGGCACCTTCTCCCTGAGAAAGGACTCACTGTGCAAGAGGAGCTGTTCAAACCTGGGGATGCAGGGGCACAGTGACTGTGACGGCTGGTGATCCTGGAGGCCTCTTCAGTGGAACATGGCAGCAGAGAGGAGCAGCAGATGTGGAGGACTGCACCAGCTGGCAGTGAGAACAGAGAAAATAGTCCTCCCATGGAGAAAGAGTGATTAGTAGGGAGCCATTTTGTGATAAACCCAGAACCCAGAACTGCTAGTGGCTTCCTCTAGCAGCTGCTAGCTAGGTGCAGATCCATGGAAATTGCTTGAAGTACAGCAAGCCCAAAGAGTCTGGTCACAGGGCAGGCCTGCTAAGGTTATCCACTACCATACCATAAAGCAACTACTGGCTTGCTGGGATAGATTGGCATGATTTGGGATTCTGTCTCCACAGGCTGTCTACTAGTGAAACCAGAGAGAACCCTGTGAGTGGACTATTTCTTTTTCTTTTTCATTTTTTTGTTATTGTTAGTTTGTTTTTGTTTTCTTTTCTCTTTCTCTTTTATTGTTAATATATGAGTGTGAATGAAAGGGGTTCCTAACGTCTATGTGGGTGTGATTCTATTCTTCATTGTAGCTCTTCCATCTGTCTATTCCTTCAGTCTTCTGCACTAGTTTCCCCAAGTTGGCATGATCCCTTTTTGTCCTCCAACCTTACTTCTAATCTCTTTCTCTTCTTCTGCTTCTCTATTTTCTCCTTAATCCACTTTAAATTTTAACCCTGAGGACAAAATTGACACATTATGGACTCACATATTGCATATAATTACCTGGTTTGTTTTACATCTTGTTATATGATCACAAATCTAGTGCATACAGTTAAAAGTTGCAAATTAAGAGTTAGTTCAGTTTGTTGTTATTTAGGTTGTGTTTGATGCTATTGGTACCACTACAGCCAAAATTAACATAATGGTTCTAAACAGATGTTGGGCATGATAATCCATGACTGAGATCAACTAAGAGTCACAGAAAATATGATGGCACAGTGCCAAACAACCAAGGACTAGGTCAAACAAGCAACAAGTTTTCATCTCCAACAAACTGAAGAGGTAAGATCTTCAATAGACTCAAAACCCCAAAGCCAGCTACGCCTGGAAGATACTCCAGAGAAGTAACCATCACCTAAGAATCCTAAATACTACCAATAAAACAACCCACCATAGGCAACTTACCAGCATCACCCCAGGAATTAAACTAAAAAACAAGAGAGAAAATAAAATGAGAAAACAGTTAAGCAAAACCCAACCTCAGACATCCAGTTGACCAAAGGCAAATCCAAGGGGCAATGAGGTGGGACAATCTGAAGCCCCCCCACCACATCTCTTTGAAGTGGAAACAACAAAGAAATTGAATGAGGTTCTGGAAAGATGAAACAAGAAATAATCTCTCAAATAACTGCAGAGGTTACCAAAATACACACTATGCTTAGTGACATTAGACACAGACAAAAAATTTATGAATTTAAGCAAATTATGGAAGCTCAGCATAAGAAAGAAATGGAATCCATAAAGCAGATTCAAGAAGATATCCAGGAGAATAAAAACTCCATTGAAAATATTCAAAGCAGATTAGGACAATATGAGGACAGGATGTCAGATACTGAAGACAGACTTGCAGTTAATGACCAGGAAAGGGAAGATTTCTCAAAACTAGCAAGGAAACATGAGAAATCAATCCTGCAGCTGTTAGATGAGACAAAGAAGAGTAACTTAAGATTAACTGGAGTCAATGAACAAGAAGGAGATACCACAAATGACATTGAAAAATGTTCACAGACATCACAACAGAAAACTTTCCTGGTAGAGAAAAAAAATTTGCCATACAGATAAATGAGGCATATGGAACCTCAATTAGCAATGATCAACAAAAATGTACAACCAGGCATATCATAGTCAAGATTCCAGAAATTCAACACAAGAATAGAATCCTAAAAGCTATTAGAGAAAAGAAACAAATCACCTATAAAGGAAAGCCCATCAGAATTACAACTGACTTCTAAGCACAAACTCTCAAATCAAGGAGAGCTTGCAGTGAAGTACCCTAAGTTCTAAAGGAAAACAACTATTAACCCAAATTGATGTACCCTAAAAAACTATCTTTGAAAATTGATGGAAAAATAGGATACTTTCATGACAAAGAACATCTGAGTAAATTTTTGACCACCAAACAGCACTCCAAAATGTTCTGAAGGACATTCTAGGAAGAGATAATAAGGACTACAGCTTCATGAATCTCAACATAAGGAATCCACCAGAGAAGGCAAACAATTATAAGGAGGAGAAAAGAAAGGAGGAACCAATAGCAGGAAAATAACATGACAAGGGCAAGTCAATACCTATCAGTTATAACCATCAATGTTAATGGTCTAAGTTCACCAGGTAAAAGACATAGGCAGGCAGAACAGATCAAGAATCGAGATCCAACAATATGCTGAATACAAGAAACATATTTAATTCACAAACAAATTCATAGACTGACAGTCAAAGGATGGAATATAATACTCCATGTGACAGGAACACAGAAAAAAAAGCAGAGGTAGCTATTCTGTTTGCAGACAAAGTGAATTTCAAGTCATGACTGATTAAGATCAATCAAAATGGTCACTATATCCTCATAAAGGGAACAATCCAAGAGGCAGAGACAACAATCATAAATATATATTCAATAAATACCAGAGCACCCACCTGTATAAAACAATTACTAATGGACATGAAAAATCAAATAAGCCCTAATACAATTGTTTTGGGAGACCTCAATACCCCATTGTCAATAAAAGACAGATCAATTAGACAAAAAATCAATAATAAAATATTAAAACTAAATCAAATTTTTGAGCAAATGGACCTAGTAGGTCTCTATAGAGTTTTCCACTCCACAACATCAGAATACACATTGTTCTCTGCTTCACTCTGGACATTCTCCAAAATAGACCACATACTGGCTCATAGAACATGCTTAAGTAAATGCAAAGGAACTGAAATTATCCCATGAATACTATTAGACTATAATGCAATGAAATTGGAAATCCATGCTAAAGGAAACCACAAGAACTTCATAAACACTTGAAAATTAAATAACACCCTACTGAATAATGAATGTGTTACAGGTGAAATTAAAGAAGAAATTAGACAGTTTTTACAGTTGAAAGATAACAACAATAAAACATACCAGAACTTGTGGAATACAATAATAGCAGTCTTAAGAAGGAAATTTATAGCAGTAAATACCCATATCAGGAAAACAGAGCAAGTACATATAAACAACTTAATGTTGAAGTTCAAACTTCTAGAAAAAGAAGAGCAGGCTAAACCAAAAACTCATAAAAGGGAGAAAATTATAAAGATTGGAGCAGAAATTAACACAGAGAAAAAAACCAGGCCCTAATGGGTTCACTATTGAATTCTACAAGACATTTAGAGAAGACGTAACACCAATACTTCTCAAACTCTTTAACGAAATTGAACGTGAAGCAATACTTTCAAATTCTTTCTTAGAAGCAAGTATTATCCTAATACCAAAATCAGACAAGGGCCCAACTAAGAAAGAGAATTACAAGCCAATCTTCCTAATGAACACTGATGAAAAAATCTTCAGTGAGATACTGGCAAATAGTCTGCAGCAAATCGTCAAGAAGATTGCACATCATGGTCAAGTGGGATTCACTCCAGGGACTCAGGGATGGTTCAGTGTATGTACATCCATAAAGGTAACACACAATATTAACAAAGCCATGGACAAAAATCACGTGATCATCTCAGTAGACGCAGAAAAAGCTTTTGACAAAGTGGAGCACTCATTTGTGATAAAAAATCTACAAAAATTGGAATAGATGGTCTATATCTCAATCTGATAAAAGCTATCTGTGACAAAACAACAGTCAACATCATGCTAAATGGACAAAAAAATGAAATCTTTTACTCTAAAATCAGGGGCAAGACAAAGATGTCCACCGTCTCCACTCTTATTCAACATAGTTCTGGAAACTTTAGCTAAGGTAATTAGACAAAGACGAAGAAATAAGAGGAATAAAGATAGGAAAAGAAAATGTTAAACTATCATTATTTGCATGATACTCTATTTAGCAGACACCAAAAACTCCACCAAAAGACTTCTAGATTTAAGAAGCAAATTCAATATCATGGCTGGTTACAAAGTCAACACTCAAAAATCAAAAGCCTTCCTGTACCTGAATAACAAACTCACTGTGAGAGAAGTCAGGGAAACAATACCTTTTACAATAGCATCCAAAAAAAAAAAAAAAAAAAAAAAAGAGAGAAATACCTAAGAATCAATCTAACAAAGGATGTAAAAGACCTTTACGTTGAAAACTGCAGTACTCTGAAAAAGGAGATTGAATAGGATATTAAAAAATGGAGAGATATCTTATGCTTTTGGTAGGAAGAACCAATATAATGAAAATGGCCATACTTCCAAAACTGGTATACAGATTTAATGCAATCCCAATCAAAATTCCAATAGTATATTTCACAGAATTAGAGAAAGCAATGCTAAAATTCATCTGAAACCAGAAGAGACCTAGAATAGCAAAGCCAATCCTGGGAAACAAAGACAAGGTGGGGATATCACTATTCCTGACTTGAAATTATACTATAAGGCTACTGTAATAAAAAGTCTCGTACTTGCCAAAAAAACCCTCCAAAAAACAAACAAACAAACAAACAAAAATTACCCAACAACAACCACAAAAACAGACCCTGAGATCAATGGGACAAATTACAAGATGCAGAAACAACTCCAGACACGGGTGGTAAGTCACTTTATCTTTGACAAAGGTGCCAAGCACATTCACTGGGAGAAAGTTGCTTTAGTAAGTGATGCTAGAAAAATTGGCTCTACACATGCCAAAGATTAAAACTGGACCCATATCTTTCACCATGTACTAAGATAAAATCAGAATGGATCAAAGATCTTGATATTAAAATAGAAACATTAAATATGCTGGAAGATACAGTAGGTAAAGCTCTTGAAGACACTGGTGTAGGCAAAGACTTTATGAAGAACTATCACAAAGAATCAACAACTTGGATCTCACCTTACAGAAAAGCTTTTGCACAGCAAGAGAAACCACCAACAGAGTCATAAGACTACTCACAATGTGGGAGCAAGTGTTTGCCAGCTGTTCCTCAGACAAAGGATTACTATTGAGAGCATATAAGAACTCAAAAACATCAGTCCTCCATGATTTAAAGACCCAATCCCAAAATGGGCATCTGAGATGAATAAATAGTTCTGAGATGAAGAAATACAAACAGCAAATGAATATGTGAAAAAATGTTCAATATCACTGATTATTTGAGAGATGTAAATTAAAACAACACTGAGATTCCACCTTACCACAGAAAGAATGGCTACTGTCAAGCAATGGAGTAATAACAAACGCTGGAGGAGCTGCAAGGAAAGAGGAACACTTTTCCACTGTCGATGGGACTGCAGACTGGTGCAACCACTGTGGAAATTACTGTGGAGAGTCCTCAGAAAACTAGGACTAGAGATTCAATTCAACCCAGCTACTCACCTTCTGGGTATATTCCCAAAAGAATTAAAAACATCATACCGCAGTGATATATGTGCACCCAAATTTATAGTAGCAGTTTGAGATAGTCAGATCTTGTAAACACCCTAGAAGCCCATTGATTGAGGAATGCATAAAAAAGATATGGTATTTTTATACAATGGAGTGCTACTTAGCCATAAAGAAGGACAAACTGGAGACTTTTGTAGGTAAATGGATGCAACTTGAGAACACATTCATTAGTGAAACAAATAAGACACACACATACAAAAATTTATTGTTTCATTACCATGAGAAGCGGAAAGAAAAAACATATGTATATGTATATGTATATGTATATGTATATGTACATGCATATTAAAACTAGTTAATGTAGCTATACTACTGATTTCTCTGGGTTCACTAAAGAGAAAGATTTGTACTGGTATTGTTTGGACAATTGAAAGCAGATGTCTTGTGTTCTGGGTGAATGATTTGAGAATGACAATGTGCAATGTATGTACCATTGTTGCTCCCTGATTGATGTGTTTTGAGATTTTGTTGAAGTTTTTTTTCCTCTTTTTCTTTTTGTCAGTGGAAAAATGGATTTGAAAAAAAAGAAATTGTGTGAATAGCCAGACACAAAGAACTTCAGTTCAATAACTGATTTGATAGGACAGACAATGGCACATATGAATGTAAAAAGTATGGAATTATGATCAGGGTGTAAAACACACCTGTTATATTTTGAAATAATACTATGGATATATTGAATTACAAATTATTAAAATTAATTCCATCTGTCATTTAAAAGATAAGCTGGCTATTACAAATGTAAAATTAAATTGCAATCTCATTAGGAATCTGCAGATGTTATGAGTCTAGAACTTGGGTTACTTCATAAATGGTGGTTCCTTATGAAGCTTTTCTTCCCCTTGTCTCATGGATAGAGATGCTATTGCTTTTCCGCAGTGTGAATCATTTATAGCATGACTAATGCCTGAAATATAAAAGAAAAAAGAGATGGTAATCTACATGATCCTTGCATTTAAGGCGGGCTGGCTTTCAGCAAGAAGATGGCATTATTTCATAGCCATCCTAACTGCTGAGTGAGGAATCCCACTGTGTATTATTCTATTCCAGTGGCATAATTGCATCAAATTATAGTTTCAGGAAAACATCCATGGAGATGTTGATGGCTCTTGATTTTGAAAAATAAAAACATATCACATTTCAATGGTTTTGTGACCTTTCTGTTGCTGTTATTATCAACATAATTCCTAATGTTAGATATGGATCAATATAGAATAGTTTTAGTCCTTAACCATTATAGTGCAGTTTTACTTCTTCAGTATCTATAAAATGTTTGTTACCCTTCACCCTAGCTTGTCTGGCATAATCCCAATTTAAATCTGTTGTCCTGGTATATTTATTAACAGTTTTTCCTTTCACTCTCACAAGTATCCAGTTTGGACAGTAATTATATGATCTCCTTTGGCAAGACTCTCCTTGATGAAATAATGCCTTAGTCAAGTAAGTTTGGGAAAATAACGCTCTGTTCTCTGCTTAGAAATTTACAAAGCCAAGCACCAAACAAAGATCAATAGACTTGTTTTGTTTAGTTTAAGTCAGTGATTTCCAAATCTATTTTACAATGAAACTTCTTTTTCCTCCCTGTAATACATATTAACATCCCAAAGAACACACTTTAAAACATTGTAACAGTACTCAGAATTTTTCAAGGCCAAGTTTTGTCAAGCAGATTTCTACCTCAGAAAGAGATCAGTTACAAAATTTTTATCATCATGTAAGTAAATTTATAATCTTTGTATAATAGACCTCTGATTTTTTCTAAAGTGTTACAGTGACACGAAGAGCTATCTGTTTACAAATGTTTTTCTTTAATTCATGGTCAAGAAATCTGAGTTTTAGCCCTAAAATTCAGATTCAATTTTGCTAATTCTAACAAATATGCATTACTTACCTCATACATTAAGCACTGGATAAGTAGTGTTAATGTAAAAATCAACTAGACATGATCTTTCAAGTTGCACATGCGATTTGCCTTCCCTAGGCAGGGATATTTTTCCTGCTTTTGATTGATGAGTGATCTTTCGTAATTGCCTCTCTAATTTTTGCCATATTAGTGGTATTCTAGAAATGTCAGTACGTTAATCTAGTGGCTAACTATCCACGTCTAGAACACAGGTATAAATGAAGTGCAAGACTTTCGTAGCTTTAACATAACCACAAGAGGGCCCAGCTCCAGAATGCTTTCACCTCCAGGGTCTTCCAGGTTGGGTCTGGCTGGGTCCAAGGGAACAAATGGAGCCACCAGTCCCACTTCTGGTCAGCACACTGGGAAGTGGTGGCCAGTCATCCGCAAGACTGAGAACGTCCACGCCCTGCTCTGAGTCAGAGCACGGGAAGGGCAGGCACATGGGTGTGGGTAAGCAGAGGAAAGGTGTCTTGGCTGAAAAAGATTTGGTCTTTGTGAGAACTGCTTAGAAGATGCTATGAGTCTAACAGGATTGACTGGCACATGTATCATCCACTACCTGTGTCTTAGGATAAATGTTAGAATGTTAGAAAGAGAGAAAGAAAGAAAGAAAGAAAGAAAGAAAGAAAGAAAGAAAGAAAGAAAGAAAGAAAGAAAAGGTCTGATGACAACACCAAAGGTGAAAGAAGAGAAGGCTTGCAAGAAGTTCCTGGTGGACCATGCCACGACCCTGAGGCCTAAGATTCAAGGAGCACACAAGTGTGATGAAGAACTCTGAAGAGGCAGCAAGAACACTAGGACTGTTGAGGAAGGGACAACATAACTAATTAAATAAGTAAAGAACAAAACAACAGCAACAAAACCTCCCCTCTCCTGTCCATATGCAGAGCCCCTGGTAATTACAAAAGTCAATTACTGAATAAAACAAGATTTGACCTATTAAAGAAGCAAAATCAAAAGACAATGAATGAATGAGTGAATGAATGAAATAGAAACAAAACAAATCAAACACAACAAAACATGGAGAAGGGATTGCTCGATTCTCCCAGGGTCACTGAAAAAGAGTTCCCTGAGCAACTTCTTGTGAATACAGCCTCAGAGAGAATTACAATCCTGCAGATGCAAAAAGAGTGTAAGTATTGCAGGGCAGAGATTTGTGAAAACATCAATACTAGATAAATTCACGTAATCTTGTATTCCATGCTGCTGGGTATAGACTAAAATGATGAGATAAATAAAATTCAAAAACATAATTGAGAATCAATTATAAGGGTCATTTAAATATTATTTAAGGAGATTGAAAAAAATGACCCTTGATTTTAACCACTATGACTCTATGACATGGGTAAGTACACGTCAGTACTGGACAGTCAACCCTTTTAGAGTCTGAAGAGAAAGTTTCATAGATGTGTTAAGGTTCTGCCAAAGAAACAAAGTATGCTGAATCAACACTACGCACAAGAGCTTTTTGATATTCCCTTTCAATAAAATGATTGCCATAAACTAGTTCATCAACAATTTCCTCCAAGTTGAGTGTGGTGGTACGTGGCTGTAAACCCAGCATTTGGGAAGCCAACGCAGGCGGATCACTCAGAGTTCAAGGCCAGACTGGGCTACATAGTGAACTCAAGGCCAGCTTGAACTACACCAGATTCTGTCTCAAAATAAAACAAAACAACAAAAAACAAAAAGCAGAGCAAAACAAAACAAAACAACAACAAAAAAGAATTTCCTCCAGAGAGCATTGGCCGCTTTGTACTGTGTGTGTGTATATATGTATGTTTGTATGTGTGTTTATATAACAACAATAGTTTCCTGTTAGTATAATTAATTTTCATGGTGTTTTAAAGTATGCATAGTTTGGATTTTGAAAGTTTTTAAGGCAGGCTATTTATGAAAACAAGATATAAGACAAGTGAGTTTAAACTATAACTTACAGATTGACCAGATATTCAGTTGAGACTTCTTGTTTATCACAAAATAGCAATATCATAATTAGTTTTTAAAACTCTTGGAATGCTGGAAACCTAGAATCTTGCACTTTTTTCACTATTTGAGAAGCTGCTAAATTCAGCTAGAAAATGTGACACAAGTCCCACGCTGAGCTCACTTAAGGAGGAGCCAAAGGAAAACAGAAGTTTAGAGGTTTCACAGCTGCTGACAAGAGAGTCCTTGGAAAGAATTATTTTGGAATACTCTTACTCTTGCTAAAGAAGGGAATGAAACGGAAATAGGAAACCAGGAAGAAAACAGGCATCTCAGCATTCAAAACTGATTACGAGGGAATTACTTTGTGGTTAAAAATCCAGTGTTTCAGCAACTTTATTTAGTAATGTTTATACCAAAGGATATTCATTGCTCATATTTTGCTACCAATAAATTTGCTCACCTTTACTCTCTACAGAGCTTTGTAAACTGTATGTGCTTTGATTTGCACTTGCTGGTTTTCAGGACAGCTTTCAACACCCTTGAAAACAAGGGCCCTTCCAGGATGTGGGAAGCCTGGTCTTCCCAGGGTTGGATTATGTGGTTGTTGTTCTTGTTACTGTACATATTTTAGAGAAAGTCAGTTTCTGACCCATAACCTCCCCCACTAGCAAGCAGAAACCTGTTTTAACTGTGTCAGAGGCCCTTATACTGATTATAGCAAAAAGAGAAACAGTGTTTTTCTAACTTAAACCAGATGATAGTTTATTTTCATTTGCTTTAATACTTGTACCATAGTAATTTCTGAAAAATTAAATATGTTTCTTTCTTTGAATAAATCAAAATACCATCACTGGGATTAGATACCACAATGCCTATTGTGTGAATTAATGGAAAGTATATGAACTGAGATTCAGAAGATCTATACTTATTTTTAAAATTTATTTACTATATGATTAATCTTGTCTAAACCCAAGAACTTTCTCAGTTACCGTTTCACCATTTTAAAATAGGGGTGATGATATCTACATCACAGTGGTTTGAGAATCATAAGAAATATTGTGTATGTCAACGCATTTCATTAAAACAGCAGTGTGCTTTTTTCCCATCCTCTCTAAAAGCATCTTGCTACTTCTCCTTTGCTTCTTCAAGTTCCTTCAATTCAGGAAAATGGGTTAAGGCATGGGACACAGGGACCGCCTCAGCTGGATGCCAATCTATAAAAGTGCTACACAACCTTGGATTGCTTTGAAAATATGTTGCCAAAGAATGCAGGCTTTGACCTGCTATCCTTGGCAGAATATAAGATTTCAGTCCCATTCCTGTCCCAGAAAGCAAGCCTTGAGCAGCAAGAAAAATACAAAATAAAACTCTTCGTGCTAGAATTGCCTATCTTTTCTGAGTTTTCTTGCACATAAGCAGTTACAAATGCCCAAAATCCCAAGGCCCAAAACGCAGGCCAGAGTAGTGTTTGACAGGGTCAAGATTCATTTTCTAAAAATGTTTATTTTTATCAGTGCATGTTTGTAATATATAACAATTACATTCAATGTGGAGAATTCGTACATGTACATAAAGCATCTTAAGGATTCATCTTTTCATTTAAATTTTTAATCTCTGAATATGCTTCCAGATAAGTGGTCCCACTTTCTTTTTTCTTTAGAACATTGACTATGCTTTAATGAGTAGAAGTTAATCAAGAAAGGAATTTGTTCCCATAAAAACCCTTTTTATTAATATAATTTTTCATTTCCTGTAAAGAAATGTTCAGCAAGTAGTTTTAATTCAATGTTGTGCCAGATTCCCTGCTTGCCAATGATGGTCAGGTTTTCTTGTGCTCATTAAAATTTTTTTGCATATTTCCACCTCCATGCATGCTGTCCTTACTCTGCTTTGTTCATTACTCAGCTTCTGAGTCAATTAAAAAAATCAGCTCTTCTATAATGGCTTTTTAAATCCTTATTTAAATGTAGGAAAATATAATATGATCTGATTCTACAATATCAACTTTAAAAAAAAGGTAAAACAAAAAAAAATAGAATATTAAAAGTATGCATCAGCTTTGAGACATGTTCCAAATGAGAAACACTAAAATGATAAATAAGTGGTCACCTTTTGCTTTGAGAAACTCTAGCACACAGTACCTTCTCTATTGAAGTACCACACTATATCTATATTTATGGATCTATTTCTATTGTGACTACAAAGAATCTGAATTTGGGGTATGAGCCTTAAGCAAAACAAAAGTTATATTACTTATTTTGAAAAATTAGAGTATATCTTACTTTGACCTTTTATGGCAACATTCCTATTACTAGAGAACCTTTGCTTAGTGTTGTGTAAAATTTCCGGGGACTTTATGTAGTTCATTTTATATCAGCATGGAAGCAAGAATTTTTGACTTGAGTTTGTTCTGTTCAAGTCCATGTGGCCCATTTGAAGGTAGGCTGCTTTACTGTTTTTGTAGTATCCTTCTTTGACACTCAGCTCAAACCAGGAAGCTTTCTACAAGGTTCACAAGGCCAAATTAATAGAGACTGAATGACCAGTCACCTCATGTCTTTCTTTTCAGAGGTCTTGTGATCTATTGGCTTTCTGAGTGGAAACAAGACTTAAATCCCTGTTCACCTAAAAGACATCACTGCTAGGACAAAGACACCAATTCTAATCACTTCTGATCTACTCTGCTTCTGAGATGATTAAGTATAAGCATCTCAATGGGCTTACATCTTAAACAGTTTACTTTTCTTTTCGTGAAGGGTCAATGGTTACACAAAGAGACAGTAAGTTTTACCTTTTCAGATGCAAAACAGGAAAAGTGAGAACACTTACCAGGGTGAGGTAATAGCAGGGAAAACTAGAACAGCATTGAACAACAAACAGGACTACCTAGTAATTTGCTTATATCTCCACTTTCTCCCCATAGACACTGGTTTCTTGAAAAAGAAGCATATTTCTTCATGGATGAACTTCCAGCACTCAGTAGTACCTATCATTTGCCAGAAAACATTGGCTTAGTGAACCGACTGTGAGTTATTATTATTGTCTCTGATAGTAACTGATCATAGGAACTTTTAAATGAATTAAAATATGAAATAGTTGAACTGAACTCCATAACACATTTGTTCTTCAACATAACATTTTGGTGAATTTTCCCCCAGATGTACAAGAAATATCAGTTGTTAAATATACTAAATTGGAATTTTAAAATTGCAGAACCTAAAATAGATTTTAGTTTTGCTTTTTCATCTGAGATGTTCTGTCTTTTTGTACCATTGTGCTATTCACACGTTGTGAAGTCAGTGAAGTGTTCTGAATTTAGATGTAAAGCACACACTGTTCATTGAGGCACAGAAATATCCTTGGAAATGAAATATTTGATGTGTACACAGATCCATGTACTTTGCTTCTGTTACTTATTTAACAGTTAGTTTAAATTGTTGATAAATATCAAGAACATTTCATGTGAGGACCAGGAAGTTCCTTGGTTACTGTAAAATCACCAGTGTACAGTTCAAAGCCTGTGCTATTATACTACCTCTGTTTATAACATTCTCCCGTTTAAAATCCTTTAGGTAGCCAAAGCTCCATGCTGTTGCTTTCTAACCTTTAGTATCTAATGAATATTCACCAGCAGATCACTACCATGCAAAAAGATCACCGGTGCTCTGACGGAAAATACTTATGGTACTTGTTACAGCATGGATTAAATAGAAGAGCAGAGACTCTG
Source organism: Dolichotis patagonum (assembly GCA_004027295.1). NCBI lineage: Eukaryota > Metazoa > Chordata > Mammalia > Rodentia > Caviidae > Dolichotis > Dolichotis patagonum. The sequence continues at coordinate 51,870 of PVJX010007773.1, read as the reverse complement.
GAGACTGAATGACCCATTAAGGTTTATCTGTTCAGCACATGTTTATGAAGATATCTGCAGCAAGAAGCTTTGTGAGCTCTGTAAAGATTATAATTTGTCAGTAAATGCTACATTCAAGTTACTCAAATGCTATTCTCAAGGTGGAAGCAACTCAAGTTCAATAAGGTACAATTCAGGACAGGAAATTATAAACAGTATAAGGGGATTCGACTCAAAAGAAGCAGGGAACATATTCAGCTGAGGAACTGAAGGTATCATTGATCTGTGCCTTAGAAAATGAGCTATAGACTTTTTGCAAGAGGAATGCCTGGGAGGGAAAGCCCTGTGATGGAAAGACCCCTGGAACAGAGACACAAGCTCAGCCCACAACAGGCAAAGCAGCTACTCCTGACAACAGGGAACAGTGTGGTCAGCATACTTCCTTTAGGTGTGTTAAATATGCACATTTCCTTGCACTAATATAAATCATTATTATGAAACATGTGCTAATACTAGGAAGTATTCAAAAATAGAAAATATGAGAATAATATAGTAAATTCATTACACTCTGAAGTCCTTTTTGATTGCTTTCCACATTGTTTAGGTTAATCTAAGTTCTTCCTTAAGGACAACTATTATATTAAGATTTTGCAGAGAAAGAGAACCACACACATATACATACATATTGAATATATATAGATATATCTATAGACATATCTATCTATCTATAGACATATATAGATATATAGACATATATAGATATATGTCTTTCTCTCTCTCTCTCTCTCTCTTGGATCACAGGATTTTGGGGGATGGTGGAAATTTTCCTAGAGGATAATATCACAGTCTTGGGTCTGAAGCAGTTTTTTTCCCCATGGTGATGGCAGCATCTCACTATGTTGTCTAAGCTTGTAATTCTCCTGTCTCAGCCTCTTGAGTAGCTGAGACCACAAGCATACACCACTGCACCCAGCTCAGGGTTTCTTCTTTTGGAGGGGATTTCAGACTTTTAAGCCTTTCAACTGATTGGATATAGCATACATACCTTAGTGAAGGGACATCTACTTTACTCAAAGTTCCTTGATTAAAATGTTAATCTTCTCTAAAAAATAGTCTTACAGCAGTATCTAAGTTGATATTTGATTAAACAACTGGTTGTAATAACGTAGTCAAATTGACACATAAAATTAGCCATCATGGTTATCACAAACCACGAAGACATGAAAAGAATGAAAAAGAAGGCACGGTAAAAGTTTTCATTTATTTACATAGCTCATTATATTCTATAAGTATTTTTTGCAAATATATGTCAAATAAAGGAGCGTATTACTATCAGAAGTTTGGGAATGGTAAATATGCGGGACAGAGAAGTTAAGAATTTTGAGTTTATGGAGCTAGATATTTCACAGTGTGTTTTCTGAGACATTATCTAAAAATCTTTCAGTTCAACCTCCGTGAGTTGTTACCTAAATTCCTATGGCATTTATTATCTGCACCATCTTGAAACTCAGTGCGAGGCAACTTTATGTTTTACCTATCCAACTAAATTTAAAACATGCCTATTTTGAACAACTGTATTTTGTCCTGTATCTAATTACATATTAATAAGCTTTTCTTAAAGAATGAGATCTTTTATACATCCTGTTCATGCTGGGTTATGATTTGCTTATATAGCTTGTGTTGACAGACTTTATGAATTACTTTTCAAGGTATGTTGGTGAGCTGTGCTGTAGTGATTCTTATGAAGTTGGAAGGTTAGAAAGGTCTGAATTCTTCAGATTTAGAAAGGCTGATGAGCTACATATCATATTCAAACTCTTTGATTTTAAATTCTGAATACTTTGTCTGCAAGAAGAGAATGATACTAGAACTTCAGCCGCTGTTATGTGGTAGAAAATGAGTTATTGCTTTAATAAAGGTGTGGATAGTACCTTGGCATTCCAAATGTAAGAATACAATGCCTCTTAATTTTCTAAATGAATTTATCCTCAAAGAACCATGTACTAGGTGCAAAAATAAATCCAATATGAGTTATCAACTGAGGTTATCCTCTTTGCAGTTTACAAAATCCCTGGGTCTTGCATCATTCTAGGAAAATGGGAGAGAGCCTATTTCTTGGTCCTTCCAAGCAACCATTTTCCCTTTGGCTCCCTTTGGATGATGTACAGAACTGTTATGTATAAAACCTCACAAATGTAGACGACAGCTAAGGCTTCCAAGTGATCAGTAGTAGCTAAAGACTATTATTTGCCATATGCTGGAGACAGCCTCCTTGGGGATGCTTATATCGTATGCTTTCAAAATGCTCCTCTCTGCTGACTGCTTACTTAGTCCCAGATTTCTCATACTTGGTGCTAATTCTCTTGACACTTAAAGGCTAATTCTCACCTATACTGAAATATGCATTCTCACACAATGGCTTTTTACTCCAGAATGTTAAGTTCAAGTACTTGAAAAAAATTCAAACTCTCCCCACATATTCACCAGAGAAATCAACTCAAGGGTAGAGCCTCAATTTTCATCCCCTTTGGAGTATAATTCGGTTTAATTCTTTAATTGGCCAATGGCTTTGAAATGAGCCCTATTAACTTTGCCTCTGAGGATTAGAAAAAGCTAGACCTCAAGGGCATAGAACTTTGGCATTATTCCTTCACGATGAAAATATCAAAGGATAAAATTTCAAGCTACTGAAAATTTTTCAGTAAGTCATACTGCTGCATAAGCCAATCACAATGTATACAGCAACTGCTCAATGTATGTGCTCTTATTACAATCATTTAGAAAGAGATAACTTACACTATTACAGTAGATATTTACTTGTTTACTTGTTATACTCCATTGAGTGCTCCATATCTTGAAAATCTTCAAGGTGTGGAGGAAAGATTCAGGTTTGGAGTCAGAAAGCTCTGATTTTCAGTCTTGGTACTTCATCTTATTATCTCTGTACATTTAGATAAATTATTAAGTTTTTCCTCTATAAAATTAATTGTAAAGGTTAATCACACATGTTCCATATTACTTTACACTTTACCTGGAAGGACATACAAACATTCCAAAAATATAAAACTATCGTAAGTTTCAAACATTGAGGCCAAACATGCTGGGCTAGCAACAGTTCAGTCCTTTGGCAGAAGCCTGTATTGGAGGTCCCAAGGGTGAGATTTGCACATGGTCCCTGTGTTCTCATATCTTCCTCATCTCTTGTCTCCCTTCCTGTCTAGTAAGAAAACTCATTGAGAGTCTCATAATCAGATATATGGTTATATATCACAGAACTGTTAGGTCCCTAGAAACAGGTCTATCACTCATATGCCACCTTTTTCCTTCCATTGCACACCATTGATGTTTAGGGGGAAGAGAGTAAAATCAAGGAAGGTCAAGTGTAGCCTTGTGCTACCATGATCCACTGCTCCATTTGGGAGTCAGTTGAGCTTCCAACTCAGGCTTTCTCTTCCAGATCTGTACACAAGAGTCTGAGGTCCCTGTCTCAAACCTCACCTCCTTCAGGGAATCCCCATCCTATAGACTGGTTTATAGATGCCTGATCACAACAGATGGGCTAGTCTGGGCATATTCTGTGATCATGCAAAGCAAAGTATATTTTGGGGCATATATTTTTGTGTTTCAGAACTTCTACAGTGGTAAATAAGTTCCTGGAAGATTCTGTAACAGGAAGCTGTGCTACTGGAATCATACAAGGGAGCTCGTGCCATGCTCCAAATTTAAGTCCAAAATATTCCTTAATGCAACTAGGGGCTGCTACTCAGCAAGATTTCAGTAAATATATTTCCTTCTATTCTTTTTTGGTTTGAGAACATTAGATATTTGCTAGCTGGTTGACTAAACGTATTTTGTCTTTTACGAACCTTATGTTTATAATAATACAATTTGAGATCTGAAGTTGTCTGGATGATGAACTTGGGAGCTCACAAGCACTGTAGCTTGTACAGGTGTAATCATGACCAGGGTAATCAGGATTATTACTAGTGGGATATTTAACAACTATTCAGGAAAAGGCATGGCACTTCATTGTAGTCAGATTCACACAGCTTGGACCCTAAAACAAAAGATTCTTTCCCAAGCTGGAGCATAACAAAGCAGATTTCTTCAGAACTATGTGACAGACATGTGGAAAAGTATGCTCTGTTAAAAATGTAAAGCAAAGAAAATAAATAATTCTTTTCTCCAGGATTTATGAGAAAGCAGGAAGCAAATGATTTACAAACTATCTTGCAGGAAAACAAAGTTTGTAAAAACTTATTTTTATGTGAAATTTGAATTTTTGCCAAAGATAAAGACTATTTATAAATCCCCAGGCACTAAAACAAGAAGCAATAGTTCATGCACAGAATAATGGAAATCAGGTAGAACTGGAGACTGAAAATTAGTAGAGCTGGAACAGCACAGGAGATGTGCCCAGACCTGACCAATGCTGAAACTATTCCTTGTTCCTCTCTGGTTTAAGGATTCTCACAATCTTTAAGGGAGAGAATCTGGGAATTGATATCTGAATAAAATAAGCATTTATATAATATTTCTAGTAAGAGCATTCCAAATAGTAAGTTACTTTAATCTTTTTAAAAAATAATGAGATGTTGTTGGCTCCATTTATACACAAAGAAACTGAAACACAGAGAAAGCAATGATAGAACCAGGATTAAAAATCCAGTGTTTTGGTGCTATAGTTTGGATTATGAATGTCTCCCAAAGGCCCATGTATTAAAATCTTGTGGCACCATTGAGAGGAGGTGTAACCTTTAGGGGGTAAGGTCTAGTGGAAGGGTTTTAGGTCACTGAGGAAGTATATTTTAGGAGAATAGTGTGACCATAGCCATTTCCTGTCACTCTATTTGGTTCCCAGCATATGAGGTGACTAGGGCTTCTCTACCATATGCTCCAGGTATAAGGCATTAGGCTCCCAAAGCAAAAGGGCCAGGCAGCCATGGACTGAAGCCTTGAAGCTGTGAACCAAAATAAACTTTTCTTCCAAGTTGATTTATCTCAAGTATATGTCATAGTAAGGGTAAGTTGACTAACACGTGGTTAAGTATATAGTTACAATGTGACCTAGTAATTCCATTCGTAAGTATACACCCAGAAGAAATGACAGTGTTACTCATAATAGCCCCAAAGTAAAAAGTAACCAAATATCCATTGACATTTAGATGGATAAACAAAATGGAATGGTACTGAGCCATGACAAGAACTGAAGTGCTGATATGTACCACAACACTGACCCTTGAAAACGTCAAATGAAAGCAACCAGTCACAAAAGGTCATCCCCTGCTTTCATATGCAATGTCCAAAACTGGCAAAATCTATTGACACAGATTAATAGTTGCTTAGAGTGGGAAGCATGGCACATGCTGGGGGTGGTAGTATGATCATAACAAGATCTCAAAAATTTATCAAATAAAATTAGGTAATCTGGATCAAGAGTCTAAGCTCTCAACCTTTAGACAATGCCATCTTTCTTGAGCTCAGAAGCCTACGGACTAGAACTTCCTTGCTGTATGTTCTTGGACACAGTGAAATATATATGATTTTGATATTCATATTGGGCAGCGAGGTAAAAAGTTCCTGTACAGTAGAAAGGTAGAAAGAAGCCTGGCTTAATGAGACCCAATGACAAATCGATGGGCAACGAAGGAGACTTCAGGGTTTATCACTTTGATTATCCTTGTACCCTTCCATTGTAAAAAGTGTTTCTGTTCTCTCTTTGCTGCTGAACATCACAGAAAAAAACTAGGAAAAGGTGTCAGAGAAACAAAGATTCCAGAATAGGTCTATGGCATTGCTGTTTCACTTTGGCTAACCTTTCAAAAATGGTCAAATAAAACTCCAGACTTAATTTCTCTAGGGAGCAGTGCTAAAGTTCTGAGAAAAATATCAACTTGGATACTTAAAAAGCACAAAAGCCAAAAACTTGTTTTCCATGCCTTTGTCAAAAATTCTCATCCTTAATTTCTGATTCTGGCTAAGTGGGTATGAAGAGCCCCCTGCTGGCCATGGACTAATACGCCTCTAGTAAACGGGAGGTGGAGGTTAAGGGCTCTGGCACAGTGCTTGTAACCATCCTAAAATGGCTGAGGCCTTCTGCTCTCTGCTGAGAACAGCCTCAATTTGTAATCTCATTGTCAGAGCCTACTTTAATTTTCCTGAGTTTCGTTTGTAAAGCTATCAGTCAAAAATGGTATTTTTAAAAGTCATAGCACACTTTCTTTATCTTATTTTCTGAGGATTTCAACTTTCAAGTTTCAGTTCCAAAGCTCTCCAAACATCTTTATTTTGGAATTTACTCTCAACTAGGATAATAATACTAATATTAACCAATGACTAAGATTACAGGCAAATCTCCAAATTTTCCTTTCATTTCTTAACAGCAGATGGTGCTACTTCCTTAGATTTCTTAAAGACGATGCCTTTATTTTGAAGATACTTTTAAGAGAAAGTTTTAAGTACCCTGTATTAAGAGTCAAAGTCCCAAGACATTGTACTTTTATTCAAGACTCTGTGAAACAACATACATTTCATAATTAGAAAATTGCAGATGGAGAATGTTATGGATTAAAAACTGGTGGTCAACTTAACACCAGCTGAATTAAATCAGTAAGGTGCTGAATGTAGACAGCCCACCTGAGGAAAGTTGCCAGCATAAATAGAAACATGGAGAAAATGAGTAGGGTGTTTTGGGTTTCTCTAAGTGTTTCTGTTTGAGCTGCTGGTTCTCCTGGAGGAGCCCATCATGACTAGCTTCCCCAGGGTGAGTTCAACCACTGTCACGGGAGGAGCTTAGGACCTTGTTGGTGAGAGTGGCAGTGATTCACTTTGGGGAGCTCTGTTCCTTACATTGAGCATTGCTTCCTGGCTCCGGAGGGGAAGATATATGCCATTTAATCTCCAGGAGAAACTTGTCATGCTGGGTTTCTGGCACGTACTTTACTGTTTTTAACGCTGGAGGAGCTCAGGACCTCCTTTTCACTGAGGATGGCTGTGGTACTTTTCAGGGCAGTCCTGGTCCTTATTTTGAGTGTGACTTCTTGGTTCCAGTGTAGAACCCTCAACCTGCCAGTACAGCTCTTTCATCTCTCTGGCATAGACTTTCTAGCTTCCACCGCTGACCTTTAGGCCTTCCCAGCACGGATCCATAAAACAGGTTGGTGTTAGTCCTTCTTGTGGGCTCTAGACCTCCAGTTGGACCCGTGGGAGGCATTGTCATGGGCTCTAGGTTTTCATCTGGACTCATGCAGGACATTGCTGTGGGATCCAGACCCTTGGCTGAATATTCTGAGTCTTTAGTGTTGTGGACAGATTTCCTGTACTTTCTGTGTTTAACTCTGGTGACTATCATAAAATAATATTATAAATTCTGTGTCCTAATTCTAACTGTTCTTTGCACAACCCCTGACTACAACAGAGAGTGATTAGCAACAGTCAGATGTTTAACTTTTAAACTGGTTTCTTGGATTTAAGCCTTTCATCAGGACAGGTGATTATCCTCAGGCTGTGGGTGTGGACATTGAAATCATCAGACCCTTCATCCTTGTGTCGCCTTGTGCTTTAGAAGCTACAAGAGAAGATGTGTCTTTTATCCTACATGTACTGTTTCATTAAAAGAAAATTACTCAATCATCTCAGACCTGTAAGGTAGTGTTTAATAGAGATTTATTAAGATCTTGCAATGTTCTTGTCAAACCACAATGTGTAAATCCAGCTCTACAAAATAGTATTTAGCATTAACCTAAAAGAAACTTTGGACAAGGAAAGCTGAAATTAGAAGGGCAGGTGGTTAGATGTGTGAATCATATTCCAGGGACCACGACAGAAGCAAATCAAATGTTCCTTTACTTTTCTGGCCTTCTTGCAATTAGGCGAGCCCATAAGACAAGTTCTGACTAGTGAAATATCAGTGCACTTAAGTTATTTCCAGGCTGAGATAATGTGAAGATGATTTTTTTCAATTCTCTTTCCCCTACCAAATATCCATGAACATTGTATGTTTAGGATGGTACAACTTCGAGATGGTGCAGCTTCATTGACCTGGGTCTCTGAAACACTGTATGGAATAGAGAGTTGTCAATTTGTTTGCAGGGTGTAAAGTGAACAAAACCCACACTTCTCTTGTGTCAACCTACTGAAATTCTAGAGTTTATGAATAAAGTCAGCTTTCCCTCTGCAAAGCTGTGCTACTCTCTGACTCCTAAAATGCACATCATTTGCTTCTGTTTCAGATTATTTGCTTTTGGAGTTTTTTATAATGGGTAGATTTTAAGTCACTCTATATCTATATGTATCAGTTTTAAAAATTCTTAACTTGTATTTTCTTCTCTTTGTAAGGATTACAATGAACATATCAATGAAAGGCATTTTAGCAAGAGCTTCCTAGACAGAACTGATTGGAATCCCAGAATTATCTTTTTATAAACTATTATATATCTTTGATAAATGTCAGTTCTCTGAGCCCTAAAACAGGAGTAATAAGAAAGCTTATCTAATAAGCTTGATATGAGAATTGATTTAATCAGAAAATAATTTGAACAATATTTGGAAAATTAAAAGTATATTTTTTTGCCTTTTCATGCTTATATTTTTCATCTTGGCTTTTAAAGTAGCTTCCATCTGTGTAGGATGAATTTGCCGTATGAGGAATGTGGGGCACAGTCTCAAGTAAAGGAACATGTCACCCCTTCTACTTGTGGCTGCCAGACTGACTCATAGATAATGCTCACAGCTATTCAAATTAAGGGAAATTGTGGTGGATAAGTCAGTCACTATGTCACTATGACATAATACCTGACAACAATGTAAAGGAGGAGCAATTTCTTTTGACTCACAGTTTAGAGCCTTCAGTCCGTGGTGGGCTGACTCCAAGGTAGAAACATGCTAGAAGGGCACAGAAGAGGCAGGCAACTCACCTGTTAGAAACTGAGAAGCAGAGAGAGAGGTAAGTGCTTGGTGGTCAGGGACTTGGGAATAGATATTGTTCCACTGTCACATCCCCACAACCCACTCTTCACTGTTTCCCATTTCCTATTTCCCACATTTCCCAATAATCCATTGAACTGCTGGGCATGGTGGCACACACCTGTAATCCCTGCACTTGGGAGGCTGAGGCAAGAGGATCACCATGAGTTCAAGGCCAGCCTGGACTATGTAGACAGTCCAAAGCCGTCCTGAACTGAATAGCTAGACCCTGTCTTGGAAAAAAAAAAAAGTCCATCAAGTAATCATTTCATCAATGAATTAATCCATGATGAAGTTAGAGTCCTTAAGATCCAATCTCTTTCCCCAAAACCTGTCAGCAGCCAAATCTTTAACACAAAGCTAACTGGGGAACATTGTAGATAGGAACCACACTGTAAAGGAAGAAGAGGACAGTGAGAAAATGAGGGTGACAACGCTGGTCTCTCTCTGTGTGTTTCCCTCTCAGGGTTTAATTGAGAGATGAGTAGAGAATGGAGAGTTCCCTATCACCTTCTTACTCAATATTTGAGACTACAAAAGCACAAATATGCTGGCTGCAATAAATCAATTAGGGGCAATGGAGCATAAAGATGAACCGTAATCAGAAAGAGGAAGCCCTGGAGATTTAGCTTTCCTGGAGTCTGCAGTTCTGTGTGGTACCAAGACTGACCAGTTACGTAGAACTGAGCTGGAGAGTTTGCCCGAGGGAGGGAGTCTCCATGCCAGAACATGAAGCCTAGTTGTGTTATATAAGAAGAAATTTGCATTACATGTGATGCACAACCAGACCCAGAGCTGTCATCTGTATCAACAGAGCCAGCTTGGAGCTTAGACAGAAAGAAATCATGACAGGCCAGGACTAAGGGTAGAAGAAATTCAATCACAGGCATACTGGCTTTAAACTTCACTCTTCAATACCACCAGAGTAAGAAACAACGTACAGGTGGATACAGAATATTGGATCAGTAACCCAAATGGTGAAGGACATCATACTCAAAACCCCTACTCTTTCCTGCTGCCAGGAGTGTTAACTCTTCCAGTTACCCCACATAAAAAGACACCGCTCTTAGGAAGCGAGGCAGAAGCATGGAGGATACTGTGAGAAGCTGAGCATTTGTATTACAGAAAAAGGAACATTATAATCTTTCAGATGTTAAACTGGATTAAATTTAAACAGCACTGTATATTTATTTAATTTGTTTCCCTCTGTGTTATAGGGTATTCAAATTGAAGGCCAAAGTAATTGGGAATAAAAAATTACATTTTATGCATATTTTACAATTCTAGTATGAACTAAATTTATGGTGCTGTTATACATAGAAAAAAGTGCTAATAAATTTAAAATTTCTAAGCTCAAAACATATCCTCTTGGATAGCTGGGAAATATATAAAGTTTAATATACTTAATAAAGGATTTGATTACCTTAATGCCTTTTTTCCTCAAATTTCTCTTTCATTTCAATAGTCTCATCTTTTAACCAATTCTTTTCAGTCTATGAGTCTTTCTTTTCTTTTTATCTCTCTCTAAAATACAGTGGGAAATTTTGTTGGCTCTTCTACCAAGAATATGTTGAACCTATTCCTTTCTCTCTGTCTCCATAACTGAAACTTAAAAACTAATTGGATTTCCACATTTTGTCTCTTGTCACCCAGACATTCTTTTTTTTCACCAGTAAGCCCATGTGGTCTTTGAGAAACATGAAAGAAACCTTGTCAATCTCTTGCTTAGCTTAAATCTCCTTGATGATGCTGCATTACTGTTAGAATAAAGGTCTAAATCCATCACCTTTGTTAACAAAGATGGGAGTGTTTCCATCTCTGACTGCTTTTCTACCTGTCTCTCAACACTTTTCCTTCCTTCCATGGTTTGAGCCAACAGCCCTCATTGATACCTGTCAGTTATGAAAATGATTTTGCACATGTACTGTGTGTCTGGAATTCTCCTCTGCTAGACTAGTGCTGTTACAGTCTTCAGATCTCAACTCAGATGTCAATATGGAAAGGTTTTCCTGATTATCCCAATTGCTCCTTATCAAATGCATATCTGCATTACAATGCTTATCACAATGTTCAACTATTTTGACTTTTTTATAATTCTGCTTACTTGTTTGTTTAAGGTTCCTAGTGGACTCTACATTCTGTGGGAATAGAAATCTTGTCTTTTCACTGTAGTGTTTCCATAACCTAGAATCCACAAGGTACCTAGAAAGTGTCAACAAATATTTCCTGAAAGAAAGAAGAGGGAGAGAAGAAAAGAAAGAAGAAATGAAGGGAGGATGTAGGAACTGAATAGAATCTCTCAAGTCTAAATCTTTAGCATTCCTCAGATGGAGGATTTACATCCAGAATATACAAAGAACCAAAAAACCAAATTAGATTTCTCAAAATGAGTAGATACTTCTCAAAAGAAATATAGATGGCCCATAAATACTTGAAAAATATTTAACATCACTGATCATTAGAGGAATGGAAATTAAAACAACACAAATTCTATTTTACTTCAGAAAGAATTGCTATCATTAAGAAATCAAATAATAACAAACTCTGGTAAGGCTGCAGGGCAAACAGAGCCCTTCTACATTTTTGTTGGGAATATAAACTGTTAAAATCTGTATGGAAATTCCTCAGAAAAACTAAATCTAGAAATTCCACTTGATCTAGCTATTTCCCTTTTAGATATTTACCCAAGAAGTATTGTAGTCATATTACAGTGATACATGAGTGTTCATAGAAGCAATATTTATAGTCAAATCTTGAAAACAATCTATACATCCATCAATAGATGAGTGGTTAAAAATTTATTCAAAATGCGGTACTATTGTACCCTAAAGAGGGAAACATTTGAGACATTTGTGGCTAAATGGATGTACTTTGAGACTACAATATTAAGTAAAATAAATCAGATACACAAGAACTGCAAACAGGCACCACTATAAATAAATAAACCATTCATACATTTCATTAAAATATCTAAACTAGTTTTCTACTACTCAAGTCAACAATAAACTACTTATTATTTGTAATAAAAATATAATTTATCTGTTTTTGATTTATCTATAATCATTATGCGTTCCTCAATTACAACAGAAAAATTTTTATGAAACTTGGTAATCAAATTGTTTTATCAAATTTGAAACATAACTACATCATGTAGTAGTGCTAGCCATTAAATATTTCCATGATTGCTGCCTCTGGGTAAATGGTAAGACACATTTTTTTGATTTACTTTTTAGTAGTGTGAGGTCATATGGTAAGTTCTAGCTAATGGATTGTGAAGGAATTTATGTATGTTTCTCTAAGTCTGAAGTATATATTTATTAGTAGGAAAACTTTTAAAATTTTACTTTCTTTTGCCTTAGGGTGCTTTTTACTATTTTCTTCATCAACTATATAAAACATTTATGTGTATTTCCTGATTATTTATTAAATACCAATGAATTATGTACTACTGAATTCCATTTTGAAAAGTCATAGCATCAACAGGTCTTGGAAATCTATTTCTTTCAACCTGTCATCATTCATTTACCCCTTGGTTTCATAAACATCTATGTACCAGGCCCTCTTGCATGTGTTTAAGACGTATCACTTGGTGACATCCTATGGAGGGTTACATATAATAGAACTATAAAAGACAACAATACAGCACTTAAGTCAACTATATAGCATGATGAGAGGTTACAAATGTCAATGCAAAAGAAAAGTTGCACAGCTGGGGAAGGGATAATTAGAAGTCTATGATTTGGAGGAGCTAGTCAGGCTAGGCCTCACTGGGAAGGTGTGATACAGAGGGTCTCTGCTTTCATGATAGTTCACCTTGAGATTTTTCAACTTTATGATGGCACAAAAGTAATAGGCACTAAGGAGAAATCACATCTGGTATTTTGAATTTCAATTTTTTTCCCCAGGGCAGTAACATGGAGAACTATTAATAATGTATGGCCATACTGGGCAGTGACAGCTCCCTGCCAGGGCCAGGTACTCTAGTATGCAATGGATGTTGAACAAGGGTGTTTAGTAGGTGAGGTGCATTTAATGCATGCTCAAATTGGAATATTTCAATATACAATGGGTTAATGGGGGTGTAACCCCATGATAAGTAAAGGTGTACCTTGTGGTTTGGATCTGTAAGATTCCCAAAAACTCTCACACACTTAAAGGATTTATTTTTGTCTTTCTTTTTCTTTTCTTTTCTTTTCTTTTCTTTTCTTTTCTTTTCTTTTCTTTTCTCTCTCTTTCTTTCCCTTCCTTCCTTCCTTCCTTCCTTCCTTCCTTCCTTCCTTCCTTTCTTTCTCTTTCTTTCTTTCTTTCTTTCTTTCTTTCTTTCTTTCTTTCTTTCATAGCATCTTGCTGTCCAGTCCAGGCTGGCCTTGAACTCACTATAGAGTCTAGTCTGGCTTCAAAACTCTAATGATCTTCCTGCCTTAGCCTTCTGAGTGCTGGGGTTACAAGTGCGTGCCCCATACCTGGTGAGGCTGGCCTTTCTGAGTGTGGTTGGGTTATGGTGATATAGGGGAATGAAACTCCCAGCCTACTATATGTCTGGAATGAGTTCGTGTTCTATAAAATCAAAGAATGAATTTTAGGAACCGAGGTTAAGAGCAGAAATATTTATTGAGAGAAAGAAAGCATCTATCTGAGAGACAGACAGAAGGGGTCCCAAGTGGGTTGCCAAAGATTCTGTATTTTCACAGGATTTTTATAGAGTAAAATCATGAGGTGAGGTGGATATAAAGTGGGGAAAACTGGGAATTCACAAGGCAGATGGGCAGGAGGTGGGACAGAGCTGTGGTCAACCAATAAGTTTAATTATTTAGGTAAAATTGACCAAATCAGGGACAAATGAGAAAGTGAGGCACATAGTAAGTGAGCATTCTTTATGGATCAGTGACTCTTCCTATAGGGGGTTTGGATGGTGACTACTGGTTTCCCAAGGTTATCCAGACTTAGTCCCTAAGGATTATACCTAAGGGTGTGGCTGCATTTGTTTTGCCTTCTGTTTGGAGATCTTGCCCACAGCTGTGTGTCTCCTCCAACGTCATCAGACATCTGGTCCTCTGTGTTGGCTCCTTTGAGGGTCTAGCCATGTCTGACTGCCTATAATATTTCTAACTAGCTCAACTGCCTGTAACATTCCCCCCTCTGAGGAAGTATCCTGAACTGCCATGAGGGAGCAATGGGTGATGACTGATCTGGCTTACTCAGGCTAAAAAGGGGCATAGTTGTTGATTGGCAGTCAGATATATTCTACAGAGGATTTATCTAAAGGACCTTGATAAGCACCAGGTATTTTCATCTTGGGTAACTGTATAGATTTAAATCTGGAGAAGACAAAGCCAAAGAAACAATTAAGCATTCATGGCCCAGACAATATAATCAACAGGATAATTATAAATAAAGTTAATAAATATTTCCACCACAAGGAGCTAGTAATCGCTTCCCATTAGGAGTAAAAGGATAATCTGACATGTCATTAATTTGTCATCTAATATCTTGAATGGCTATTGAGATATTAGCAGAAAATCATGAATATACACACAGCATTCAGTTTTTACAATTGTACAAGTACCACCCTGTGCTGCTGTTAGAATGTCTAATGACATCTGATTTTGGAGAACAGCCTGTCTCATTAATTTTACTTCTTCATTTAGCAGAGAGAGACCAGCAGCAGTGTCATTTTGGGAATGCTGAGTATAGTTAGTCAAGGCCTCAATATGTTTCATGACATCTTCTAATCCTAGGGAAGGGATAAAGATAGAGGCCAAACCATCATACCGGTGAAACATGCTTCTGGACCATCGATGTTGTAAGCAGGGTAGATTTGCAGTTTTGTTGATAGTTTTGACATTACTGCCTTGTAAACATGTGAATCCTAATGAGCATCTTCCTATCTATCCAGGAGGTAGCCAAGGCCACAAATTGGTCCCACAAGACCAATGAGTGTCACTGAGGCTTCCTATCTAATTCCAGGATGATTGAACCAGTCTGTTGCAAACCAGTCATTAGCCTGTAAAGTTATTATGTGTATACATTGTTCAAGGGATGTTCATCCCAAGTACTTAGTGCAGGTAAGCCAATGAGAATAGGAGTGATTCCTCTGTTCCAAACATAAGGGGGCCTTTCTTGTGAGATGTTCTACAGTAGAGGTTAACCATAGATACTCATCCTATATTTGAAAATAGCCATCTTTATATCGATGGTTCTTGGCCCTCAAGATAGGACTCTTACTTTTGTTTAATAAGGGCCTCACTAGTGCTTCTAGAGAGGCTTCAGCATGGCCTTGTTGGAAAAGGTTAGATTGTGTCCTAGATTATTAAGAGTATAATTTATAGGCCATTCTATTACTTTGTAATGGTGGGCTAAGCTTTGAATTATTGAACTTTCTTGTATCTCATTAATATAGTCCTGAAATTTATTCCAATCATCTTCTTGAAGTGGAGATACCCACCAAGGAAGTCCTGATGTACTGGACAAGGGGAGTAGGCCACATATCCAGCAGGAAGTTTGTTGTAATGATTCTACATATTCCTGTGCCCACTTTACAAGGGAACTGCATTCTCCTTTAAGTGGTGAAGTGAATAATAAAAGTGCTAATAGTAACACTACTTATCTGAAGACTTTGCTTTTTTCTTGAACAGGAATATTAAATCTTCTATGGGTTCACAAGAGTATGTAGATAGTTGTTCACCTTCAGTTACAGTCTCTGGTTTCCAGAGCTTGAGTCTGGTGTGATATATCCAGGAGTCCAAGCCTGTTGTCTTGGCAGCAGAAGGAGTTCTCAAGATTATAGTGTATGGTCCTTCCCAAGTTGGTCCTGTTCACAGTCATGTCTGTCAGCCTTAATTTCTTCCTCCTTTGGCAAAAAGGTGGCAGGGTTCAAGAAAGAACATGTCTTTATTTGAATAGCTGGTCCTTCTAGAAATAGAGCCTGGTGTCTAAGAAGTTGGTTGTCTGACATCCATAGACTCCCTTTGGAAGCAAGAAGTCCTGCCACATTGTGAGGTATGTGTACGATGAATTCTTTGCCTAAAGTCAGCTTTGA
Source organism: Dolichotis patagonum (assembly GCA_004027295.1). Classification (NCBI taxonomy): domain Eukaryota; kingdom Metazoa; phylum Chordata; class Mammalia; order Rodentia; family Caviidae; genus Dolichotis; species Dolichotis patagonum. The sequence continues at coordinate 35,888 of PVJX010007773.1, read as the reverse complement.
TGCCATTGTAACTAAGAGAGCTATAGCTGTCACCATTCTAAGGTAAGCAGGCCATTCCTTTGCTACAATGTCTAATTTATGGCTCAGATACCTTGTAGTCTGTTGAGCAGGTCCTTAATCTTGTGTAAGCACTCTACACATCTACATATAAGCATCGCTCATCTACATATAAATTGAAATGGTATCCTCTGGGTAGGCTCAGGGCTGGCGCATTCAGAAGTGCTTGTTTAAGCTTCTGGAATGCAGCTTGAGAATCAGGTTCCCAGCTTAAAATATGGATATCTGCCTTTTGGGTCTCCTTTATAAATTGATAGAGGGGTTGTCCAAACTCCCCATATTCTGATATCCAAAGGCAGCAAAAGCTTGTAATCCATAAGAATCCCATTAGCTGTTTTAGAGTCTTAGGTTGTGGGAAAGAGAATTGGTTTAATTCTTTACTTTCCTAGCCTTCAGGTCCCCTTGGATATGATGAGGCCTAAATATTTTACCTCAAGACTGCAAAGTTGTGCTTTAGATTTAGAAACCTCATAACCTCTAAGTGCTACAAAATTTAGCAGAGCACAAGTGCCTTGGGTACAGAGCTCTTCCGAGAGGATACATAATAATATAGCATCTGCATATTATAAAACTGTGACCTGGGAAAACTCAAAACATGCCAAGTCATAGGACAGCACTTGTCCAAAAAGATGTGGACTTTTCTTGAACCCTTGGGGCAGCAAGTCCATGTCAGTTGAGATGCTTTGTCCTGTGGGTTTTCAAAGGCAAAAAAACTGAGAACTTATATGTAAAGGGACACAAAAGAAGGCATCTAAATGATCTAAGAAGGCAGAGGGGTGTTCTTTTCTTTCTTGTTGAATGGCAGATAATTTAACATAATTGAATGGTTTGGTTCTTACTCTTCTTAGACCTTCAAGAACACACATCTGAAAATATTTCCTAATCAAACCTCTCACTAGGCTGTTAGATCTTGCATAGGGGCTGCTTGTGACCCAATGGGAACTGGTAGTTCCCCTGGCTGTCTCTTTTTTGGCCTCCTAAAATTAACAATATGGTATTCATCTCCAAAGGCAATAGCATCTTGGAATGCTACTTGTCTCTCATTAGAAGCCAATGTAAGAGTAATATTACATCTTTCCAGCCTAGCTCATAGATCTGAGTAAATCTTCTAAAGACATTGATGTACTTATCAGGGTCATCGGCAGATTTTCCTAGTTCTAGCTTGATTTGCTTTAAGTCACTGAGAGAAAGAGACCTATGAATGGGAATGGTCTCATAAGGATCATAATTATACCTGGAGCATAGATAAGAATTATCTATTAATGTGAAGAAAGTTTGAACATACAGCAATTCTAAAAATTTTTCCTCTTTCTTACAGTATGATTTTAGTTGTAAAAGAGTATCATAATTAATATTTCCCTCTGTATTCCATTTTGGCTCTAGGGGGTAGGTAGTCCATGCACACATGCACAGAAATATCAATTGGCTCTTTTTCAACATGGAAAGGTTAAATATTTGCCAGTGCTTAAGAATGCATTCCAAAAGAAGGCGCTTTGGCATTGAGCTTCCCATATCTGTAATGTAAAGGCAACATGTAAGACTATGAACCCATTTTGTAACAGGAATTGAACTCAGGAACCTCTGCTGAGCTCTCTTTTAGCCCTGTAGTGCTAAAGACTTTGACATAGAGCTATCAGACTATGCAAAAAGGAGATAACTAAGGCATCCCTTCTTATTCCTATTTGATAAATGTACTGAAGGCATCCCTTAGGTTGACTCTGCTCCAGGGCAGGCGGATGCCACCTGGAGAATGTAGAAGATAAATTTGGTCAGCCTATCCACCCTTGGCCTGGCGTGCAATCTTATCTTCCCTGTTAGCTCATGAACTCTGTTTCCATATGACATTTAGAAGTTATTGTGACAAGAATATTTAAAGAAGGAAGCATCATTTTGTAATAAACTACGGCTTTTATCCATTGGGAGAGAGCATACATTAAAAGGTGAGTTTCAAATAGGGCAATTCTCAGGTTGTAAAGTAACTCACCTCTAGAGATAGGTAGAACAATTGACTGGAGGAGCTTTGCCCTGTGCACTGGGCAAAGAAGTCTCTAGACATTTCTCTCCCACTTGATTATTTAGGTAACATGTCCTGGTAACAGGATGAGAGTATACTTTATTTAAATTTCTATATCTTTGAAGCTCACAGGTTAAATTTATAAATTATCATCTAGCAATCACATTTTAAGTTAGTAAAAGACACATCAGTCTTCTAGGCACACAGAAAAGGAAAGAGTTGACTATTTACTCTTACTTAACTTATGTAAGGCACAAATGTAAATTTTTCCCTACTAGCTGATGTGGAATGTAAGCAACTGTTGCAAGCTACCTCAGTTTAATCTCTGAAGTGGGGGTAGTCGAAGTGATCTGAAAATCTACTGAAAGTTTTAGTGAGAGTTTCTAGTTGTCTAACAGAGAAATAAAGATGGTAGATATGTGGGGATTCTCAGTGGTCATGAGCAAATGTCCACTGAGGAACCTTTGGGTGTCCACTAGAGAGTTGTCTTTTCCAGAATGGTTCTCAGTTTCTATTGGCTCAGATAACCAATGATCAGTCTCCAGAAAGGAATCCAGCTGTCTGTCTGGTCAACATCCCATTGATTCCATTGGCCACTGGCTTCAATGGGGATTCACCAAACAGATGCTGGGGAAACCTGTCCTTTGCTTTTGAGAGTGGAAGCTGCTATAAAAGCAATTAATTAGCTGGTAGAGTAACCACTGTGTGTTAAAATTCTATAAGGGATAGTTAAAAGCCTGAGCAAGATCATTACTTAATACTCTATGAATTTACAATAAAGGTTTTAAAGGTTGAGGGCTATAGAGCTTCCTTATTCTAATGTGTTTAGGTCCCATATCAGTGCTGCTTTTGGGGACAGCTTCTTCCACTGTCTCTTCTTCCACTGGTTCTCCACACTGTGTCTCAGGTTTAATCTCCAAAGGAGATTTGCCCAGAACACTGAGCAGGGACATGGCTCTCATGTATGTTCTCCTGGACGGGCACAATTCTGATATCTCATCTGACCCAGAGATTGGGTATGTGTCCCTCATCTAAGATGACTTCCCTGTCTTCAGCATTAGCAAACGCTCATTTTCTATGGGCTTAACTAAGAGGGAAAAACGTTTGAATAGTCTAGAGTTCTTTCTGACTTTACATGCCTCTATAAGGAAAGTACAAAGTGGGCAATGAGTAGAGGTAAAGTCAAAAGAAGGACACTGAAGCAGAATAGGCTTGACATTTCCTCTAGTGTATAGAGGAGGATCAGAGTCAGTCTGTCTCAGTGAAATCTGTCCTCCAAGTCTTAAGACTGGCCACCAGCCTAGTGCTGCTTAAACGGTGGAAGGAGTCCTGGTTTTACTGTAGGCATGTATATTTTCTAAGTCTGAGCTAGATTTCATTTAAGAAGACCCATTTTACAGAAGTTTATATTAAAGTCTGCTAGAGATGTTCCAATGTTATTCTCTCTAATGCTATTGTCTAAATACAGTCAAGCAAGAATACTTATATATTTAGCAACTAATTTAAATTTAACACATATAAGAACAAAATAATAAAAATGTACCATTAAAGAAATATCATGGCCTTATAACTTTCATTATTTTAAGAGACAAGGCAATCAAAACAATGGGCAAAGTACTTATCACAAGTAATACTTATCACAAGTATTACTTATCACAAGTAATTATAAGCAACTGATAAAGATACAGCAAAATTTGAAGCATAGAAATTTGTTACCTAAATGAGGCCCAGTCCAGAGTTTATGAAACAAGAGGCAAACTCCATCCAATTATCTCAGTGGGACCTCCAAATTATATAGGGGAATAAAACTCAACCTACTATATGTCTGGAATGAGTTTGTATTCTCTAAAATCGAAGAATGAATTTTAGGAACCATGGAGGTTAAGAGCAGAAATATTTATTGAGAGAAAGAAAGCTGTCTGAGAGACAGACAGAAGGGATCCAGAGTGGGTTGCCAAAGATTCTGTATTTTCACAGGATTTTTATAGAGTAAAATCATGAGGTGAGACGGGTCTAAAGCGGGAAAAATTGGGAACTCACAAGGCAGATGGACAGGAGGTGGGACAGAGCTATGGTCATCCAATAAGTTTAATTGTTTAGGTAAAAATGACCAAATGAGGGACAAATGAGGAAGCAAGGCATGTAGCAAGTGAGCATTCTTTATGGATCAGTGACTCTTCCTATAGGGGGTTGGGATGGTGACTCCTGGCTTCTCAAGGTGATCCAGACTTAATCCCTAAGGATTATACCTAAGGGTGTGGCTGCATTTGCTTTGCCTTCTGTTTGGAGATCTGGCCCACAGCAACAACTGTGTGTCTCCTCTAAAGTCATCAGACATCTGGTCCTCTGTGTTGGCTCCTTTGAGTGTCTATCCCTGTGTGACTGCCTATAATATTTCTAACTAGCTCAACTGCCTGTAACAATGGGGTCTCTAAAGCTGAGTGTACTGTGAAGAGGTGGGCCCTGGTTGGAAGATGTGAGTCACTGGGGACTAGAAAATATGTCTCTTCCTCCCTATGTTCTCTCTCTTCTTTCTGCTTCCTGGCTGCCATAATGTGAGCAGTTTCCCTCCAACAAGACCTTTTACCTTCCACCTTGTCATTTTTGTCCAAAGCTAGCTGATCATGGACTGACCTATGAGCCAAAACAAACTTCTCCTTTAAATTGAGACAAAATAAGTCTCCTTTCTTAGCAATGAGGAAAATGACTAAAATAAGTCTCTGCAAGGTCTTGATGGAAGCATGAGAATGGCCTGTCCTACAGCTGAGGGAACAGCATTCCAAGCCAACTGAATTTCCTAGGGTAGTGATTCTGAAATATTTCAGTCTAAATGTAACAGAAATTAGTGAGACAAGAGGATTCTATTAGGCAGTAAGGACCGCAGCCCCAAAATGGAGTCTAGAAGGCCAAAACAGAGTCTGCTATGTCACAACCGTCTAGAGCTTTTAATAAAACGTCTGTCAGTGTCCTCTGGTTGTCTGGGAACTCCCCAGAGCATGATCAAGTGGGCCCTTTGGCTCAGAGATGCAGAGTGCCGTGCAGGAACTGCATAAATACTACCAGATTAGACCCTGCAAATACATAGTCATCTATAGATTACATTGCTTACACAAGGGTCCAAACTTCCTTTAAATACTTTTAAAACCTCTAGACAAAGAGCCTTTGTGAGTATCCTACTCAGCACCTCTCTGGAGTGGTAGAAGCTTTTCTTCCTTAACTTTATCTCATTTACTTTCTTGTTTTTATGTCTTTTAAGTAAATGTGTTGCGTTCTACCTCCTCCATGCATGGTTTCATTCTTTGTCACTGTGGGACATAACCTCAGAATTCCAGTAACATCAGGACACTTTTACTTTCCTGAAGTTTGTTGAGGACCCCAAAGAGTTGTTTACTTATTTGTTTTAAAACTTAATAGCTCTCCTAAAGAGTCCTGGATAACCTTTTAAGAATCTCTGAGGTGGAGCAATTTCTCTTGGAGATGCACATGCTTAGTCATTTGAAAGGATTTCAAAGGTACTAGTTTGATTAGTGAGTGACCTAGGGGAAAAACACATGAAATAGTTCAGAGATAACTGTATCAGATAACATGAGCCCTTTAGGGAAGTGATTAGCCTTTTAAGAGCTCCGGGCAGAGTAGTGGCATAATCTGATTTAAATTTTTAATGGGGCACAATGGTGGAAATTAGCAAGAATAAAAGCAGGCAGATCTGCAAGAGGCTATATAATAATTCAAGTAAGGGCATCCACATTTATCAGAGGTAACACTAAATATAACAAATAACTTATTATAAACTCAATATTGTTAAAGTAATGCCATTTTGTCTGACTGACATCCAATATATTTTCCTCCCTTTTTCTCATAACATTATGCAAAGACATTATTATTTGTGCATTTCTCTTCAATTTTCTTGTTAAAAGACATTATAGAAAAATATTTTCATAACTCATTTTAAGCTAATATTTTCAATTCTCTTTTCTTTTATCAGTATGCTACTTTGTAAAATAGATTTTTTGACAGGCAATTAAAAATTCTTTTGCTAACATTTTTGAAATAGTTTTTCATTTATTTAGTTTGGTCTTCATGTTTTATATCCTTCCTGTTCTCTGTATCAGTCATAATTTGCTACAAGGCGATATTTTACATCTTAAACAAGACCTTTCTTTGTAATACGAGTATGAATTTTTTCTGAGTATATTTTTTTGTACATGAATTTATTATAGAATGAATATAGAGTTTCTTTTCTTTTTGTGCTTAAAAATCCAGTAAGTACAGTATATCATCTGCTATTTTAATTAGACTTTCAGTCATTCCTTTTCCATTTAACAAATTCCCTCTCGTGTAATACCCATCTGAAATTTCAATGTTATTTTGAAATCAGATGAATTATGCAACACTATTGCATTATATATTTTTCTTATTGCTGAGACAAAATACCTGACATGCAAAGTTAAAGGAAGAAAGGTTTATTTGGCTCACAGTTTGTTGAAGTTTCAGTCCATAATTGACTGCTCCAAGGCAGAGTGGCATGGCAGACAGGCATCACAGAGGAGAAACAGTTTGTGGCAGGCAGAAGGTAGCAAAACAACAAGAGAGTGACCACAGCACTTTCTGTCCCTTAAATTTTATCTAGTAAACTTAGAATGAGTAGCACTCATACCCTTAATCCTAGCACCCTTGATCTAGCACTGCACCATGAATCAATCACGTACTCTAGATCCATTCCCTTCTGAAAATTCTCATCTCTGACTACATGAGACTATGGAGAGACATATAAAAACAAACCAAAATATTCTGCTCCTGGCCCCTCATCCTTTTATGCAAAAGGACATTCATTCCATCTCTAATAGTTGCCAAAGTTCTAACAGTTTCAGCATTGCTGAAAAGTTCAGGTCCAAAGTCACCTCTTTAACATTCAAAGCAAATTCTTAGCTGGGAGTTCCTGTACAAATGAAAAGAAAGTCAAACACTTCCAATGTTCAGTAACACAAGATATACATTTTCATTCCAAAAGGTATAAATAAGGATATACCAAGGAATGGGATCAAATCCTGCAGGGCAAACCAAAATCCTGCAGGGCAAACATTTTGTCCCATGGTTCCATGTCCATCATCCAAGGCAATCTGCGACAAGATGTGAACTCCAAAGGGTTTTTGTTGGCACTGCTGATGGTTATAGCTCCCATTGCTTCTCTCTTAGGCTAGCTCTGCTCTCTTCCCATAGTTTTCCTGAACGATGCATGTTCCTGGCTTCTCCAAATTCTCGAGTTTCCACCAAACATTTAGCTTCACACTCATACTGTCACACAGAGCCCTATTATGAGCACACTCCACGCCTTTCAGGCCTTCTTCTGAAATCTGGGTGGCATTCTTCTTAACCCTCACATTCTGTATGTACTTAAAACCAGTGCTACATGAAGGATGCCAAGCTGTAGGGGGCCAGTATATGAGCTTGTACCTGACCAAGGGGCAAAGAAGATGACACACAAAAAGTCACGGAATAGGTTAAAATATGGGATGCCAGAGGATTCTTGTTTCCCTCTGACAAAAAGGCCCAAGTGACTGACTGGTTTCATTCACTCAGACAGGGACACAACCAATAAGAGTAAAACAGGATTCACTTGTTTCCCATCACCCATAGTATGTTTCTGAGTAAACAATAGGATCTCAGCTTTATTAATTTTCCCTGAAACATGTCAGCACACACTCACACCACCTTTCACTTTAGTGCTCACAGAAGAGGCCTGCTAGGCCTTAATGTTCCTATCTGGTCTTTCACACCAAGGGAGAAGTAGTCTTCCTTCTCTTTTGACTCAAGGGGTCAAGTGCCTGGAGTGCCAAACACTCTGAACCCCATGCTGAGGAACAGATTCTCTAGGCTGCCATCATTCTGGAATATGATGCCCTGGGGCTGTCTTCTCAGAGTAAATTTTTCATCTTTGCAACTGTGAAACTGCAAAGGCTGTAGTCTCTCTCTGGTTCTTGTGATGTTCTCAGGCCATCTGTTGTTACCTTCTGAAATACTTGGCTTTTCCTTGTTCATTTTTCCAGGGAACAATTTCTCCTCTGCTCTGTCTTTGCTGTCCACAGCTTTACTGGAGCTTCCTTTTTGGCCAAACTCTCAACGTTTTGAATCATTCTACTGGACTCTTGGCTCTTGATTTGCAACATAAGTCTGGATAAAAGACTCCAAAGTAGCCTTGTCACTGCTTCAACATTAGATTGCCTTAAAATTTGTTCTGCCAGATTAATTAGTCCAGGCAAAGTCTCTGGACACAAGCAAAATGCAGGCAAACTTTCTGCCATAACACATATTATCCTGAGTCCAACAACCAATGTAGTCTTTCTTTCCAGTAGAAACCTCCTGAGCCTGGTATTTACATTTCTTTCAGCCTTCTAATCTTTGAACTCTGACCAGAATCTCCCATCAAGTGTGGCCTAAAGAGTTCTAGTTCTACTTTTTTAGTTGTCATGTCCAAATCTTTCCTAACTTTTCTCTTTTTCACAAGCCAGCTCCCAAGGTTCTTAAACCACATGGTGAGGTATAGTCACAACAATGATCTCACTTCTTTGGTACCAAATTCTCTCTTTGTTTTCTCATTGGTGAGCCAAAATACCTGACAACCAAAGGTAAGTGTGGAAAGCTTTATTTGGCTCAGAGTTTGTAGAGGTTTCAGTTTATATTTGGCTGACTCCAAGGCAATGTAGAATGGCAGACAAATGTCACAGAGGAGAAACAGTTTTGGTTGACAGAAGGTAGCAAAGCAACAAGGGAGTCACAGCTCTTTTTTTTTTTTTTTATATCATTGTCATCTTATCCAGGCTACTTAGGGCAGGTAGCACTCACAACCTTAGTCCTAGTACCCTTGATCCTAGCACTGCACCAATTCTAGTGTCACAGACTCTAGATTCAGCAACCTCTGAAAAAACCCTATGACTGCATGAGGCTTTGGAGAGACATCTAAAAACAAACCATAACAATTATCCTTTGTGTCTGTTTCATGCACTAGATTGTAAATTTCTTGAAACCTACATTTTACAGATCTTCTTTTATCTACCAAACATTTCCTTGTCCCTCAATAGGCACTAATTACATTATTTTTATTCATTTCTAGTTTCTGCACCAAAGCACCTGAAGTGTTTAACAGCTATTGGTTTATAGATTTAAGTGGAATTTATAGTGGTGTGGATGACATTAGAAGTTATTAATCTAGAAAAAGAATTTTGGTCTTTTTCCTATCTATATACTTTACTTATCTCCAAAAAAGAAATTAAGTAGTTCAAGGTACTTGTTAGCTTATATGAAGATGTTTTACCATAAGGAGAAAGGGTGAAAAGTTACATGTTAGTTTATAAAAGATGACTAATGATTCTATAGTTGAATTTAAAATTGTGGAAACTTAGTATTGTTTTTCAATGATGTAAACTAACTCATATATAAAGAATGAAATTTATCATAGCTACTTGCTATGTCACCACTTTAGTTCCATACTTTTTTTTTCTTTTCTTTTTTTGCACTGGGGATTAAACTCATGGCTTTGTGGTTTGCCAGACCCCTGAACTATAAACCCAGTCCTCCTCAATTTATTTTTATAGTCTTTTCTCTTTCCGTATTCTATTCTTCCATTTTGTAGGCTAAGTAGAAAGTGTCAAGAACTTTCTGTTTTTGCTATTGTAGATCTCCTGAGTCTATGTAGGGTAATTGTGACATATGTAGGATTTTCATTTAATGTATTGTCTAAACTAGAATAGTTTTGATGATTTCAAGTTGCACTACTAATTATCATTCTTGGGCAGTGAGTGTACATGTTGACTAACCCCAGCAAACAAAAATATCTAATCACCCCACAAATAGGTATGAGGAGATCACACCTTTTTTTTCCTCATGGTTTTTAAATCTTAGAGGGGAGAAAAGTTCCAGAAATCTTTGGAAAAAAAGTTTTTTTTTTTTTTTAAACCCTCTTCTCTTTCCTTTCAGCAGTGATTCTGCTGATTAATGAGTTTGGGAGAAGAAATTATCATGCAGTCTAAGTATAAAGATTGTCAAAGCAGCAGATGTAATGCTTGATACTTCTAGAAAGAAAGATTTACTCAGATGCTCTTAATAAAAGTTTATGATATTGCATATAAAGATAGGTATTTTTTCTTCATAATTTTGATTTTATATGTCCATATGGACTTTTGAAAAACTTAAATTTAAACATATTCTTTTCCTCTTCATATCTTCCTTTACTGTAAATTCTTTAATAATCTTCAGATAGATTATTCTTCTTAAAGGAAAACTTTGTCCTTATTTTGCATAAAATTAATTTTTCACTCTTCCTGAGTATCTTTTGTTTAATTTTTAATAAAGAATTCATAATGTATGTGTATAGTCACAATGCTTTTATTAGATAACAAATCAAGTTCCATCTACTGTATTTTATATGCTTTTAAACCATGTTTATTATTAACATCCATTTCAAAATCTAATGCAAATTGGAAATTTTTTGTTTTTGTTTTGTTTTCTTCTTTTAATGACTTCCTTTCAAATGACTACAGTGTATATAATTATGTTATTTTTGAATATCTAATCTTTCTGTGCTATTAAATTTTCTTTTAAAAGTAGAAATAAAAATAGTAAAGGCAAACTCACTTATTAATAAATATCTATTTTAAGTTGCTTGAGAAAATACAATTTCTTAATAAATCATTGAGAATCGTACAGTATCACTCCACATGACATGTTAGATGATGAGCCATATGCAACTGTATGTTACTCTGTTAATAATGTTTTAAATCTGTCATAAAATAGCAGATTCTGCTATTTTAGGACTATGAGACACCAAGCTCCATATACTTGGTTATTTACTATTACTCTAAATCTAATGTCATATTGTTACTTTAGCCCCATAGCCAGTGGAGACAAATGCTTTCTTCTGTATCTCAACTTTCTTTTACCCAGAGCTTTCAGGCTCTTGAAAGGAGAAGTAAAAGGATTAAGGAGACGACAAAGCCCTCTGTCACCCTGTTCCTATTGATCGCTGGACCCTGGAGCTCAACCCACCTGTTCATGAAGAAAGCTACATTCCTTCCGTGTCTCCCTCTAGTTTCTGTCTTCAGCCCAATCTCTTGGAGCAGCTTCAATTTATTTTACAGACCTTACCAGTTGGAAGCCCACCCACAGGCCAAATTCAGATTCTCTCACCATTCTGGGTTCCATACAGATCCAAAGATATGTTCAGATTTCTGCTTTAGTGTTCTGAACATTCCCATGTTAAGGGGCTGCTTCAGAGGGGCTCACAGAGCCTGGGTATCTGGACAGCCTGATCCTTCTTTCTAATCTCACAGTCTCTCATGTGAGCCATATAAGCATCAATTTGCACACCCGAAAATGCTTATTTCTGACTAAAAAGAAAATCACCCATATTAACTTTGTGCTTTTTTAACTTAGTGCAATGGTCATTTATTAATTTTGTAATATACCTGCTAATTTTTAAAAAGAAAAAACCCTGCACTAATTCCATCCCTCGGGGAATCTTAAATAGGATACATTTGTCCCTTGCCTCCTTATCCTTATTCCACGCACACACATACATCCCATGAAGCTATACATACACACCTCTGCACATATACTAGATTTTTAATCTCTTGGAGATAAATGTTTTTGTCCGTCTTCAGCATGAAACACGGTGCCATGAATGTGGTAAACTCTCAGTGTTTATTGTATTGAGCTGATGACAAGCAGGTATTAGTGCCTTTGTAAATCTTGACTCTAAAATGAAACATTATTTTTTTAAGTCATTGAATTCTTGCTGAGTATTCTACATTTATTTTTCTTAAGCACAGTCATTTCACAGATTATAAGTGCAATCTATTCGCACTTCCAGGCATAATGGGCAGGATATTCTAGGTAGGGTCTCAGACAAGCACCTTTTTAAACTTTAGCCTCCCGTCCCCAGATATTTTAGAAAGATAGAAACAACCTCAATCAGTAGAAGCAATGCTATGTTGGAGTGGCAAAAATGAAGAGGTCAGATACCCATTTATTTGGTTCTCTGTAAACACATCTCAATAAAGATTAATAATGCTTCTAGAGAGGTATTGTACAAAGTTTGAATCTTCTCCTTAGTTATGACAGTGACTAAAAATTTTTGACTTTTATACATTAATCTTATGATCAACTATCTGTTAGACTCTATTATTTAAATGACTTGTGGATATGTTTGTCTTCTATATGGTAATATTGCCCCAAAATGGAAGTTTCATTTTTTTCTTTCTTATTTTTATGCCTCTAAAGAAAGACAGCATCAATAGAATTAAATTACTATGAAGGTAGTAAATTTATAAAGTGTGGAGTAGAGTTATAAAGCAGGAATTTAGAACTGAAAGAGGGAGATCAGAAGATGTACTTTATTTTTTTTTTTTTTGTGGTGCTGGGGTGAGTACTAGGAATCAAACTCACGACTTTGTGCTTACAAGGCAGGTGCTGTGCCAATGAGCTATATCCTCAGCTCTTAGGCATACTTTCTTGAAAATTTATTATATCTTTTTAAAAATAAAATTTAAGTAATCTTATTTGACATGACTTGTCATTTCTTTATGTTGTACCATAGAATAGTTCACAAAATATTTAATAAACTCCTTAGTGACTACAGATATATCATTTACATCTTTTCTCTGATGCAAACATGGTTTCCATGAATGTAGTTTATAATTTTTTCCTATTTAAGCAGATGTTACTTTTTAGAATACTTCAATGTTCCCTGCAAAATTGATCGGAAAGTACAGAAATTCCATATAACTCATTCCTTTCTATGTTTCAAAGCCTCCTCCCTATTAAACACCCTTCACTATTTGTTACAGCTGATGAGTCTACATCAACATGTCACTATCATCCAATGTCTATAGCTTTCTGTAGGGCATGCACTTTTGCTGTTGTGCTTTTTATAGGTTTTGACAAATGTATAGAAGCATGCATCCAACATTGTATTTATACACAGTAGTTTCACTGCATCCTAAATCCTGAGTGCTTGGTCAATTAATTCCCTTTCAATGCAACATTTAGAAATCGCTGCTTTTACTATTTCCATATTTTGGCCTTTCCTCAAATGTCATGTAGTTAAAATTAGGCAGTATATAATTGTTATGGGCTGGTTTATTTCGCTTAGTAACACGCTTTATTAATTCACTCAGTAACATAGAGTTTTCTTATGTTTTTTTCATAACATGATAGTTCATTTTAACACTGAATAATATTGCATTGTCCATATACATCACAATTTATACATTTTCCTATTGAAGGATATTGTAGCTGTTTCTGTGAATAAAGGTGCTATAAACATTCAATGCAAGATTTTCAGGGCATATAAGTTTTCAAATCACTTAGGTAAATGCCAGTGAGGATTCCTATTGGATCTTATGTGAAGAGTTTATTTGATTTTGTAAGAATATGCCAAACAGTCTTGCAGAGTGGCTGTATCACTTTGCACCCCCATTAACAGTGAATTAGCAGTTTTGTTGCTCCACATCTTCATCAGCACTTGGAGTTAGCATTGTTTTGAATTTGCATCCTTCTAATACCCATGTAATGATATTTCATAGCTGTTCTACTTTGCAAATCCCTAACAACATGTGATGGTAAATATATTTTCTTATGCTTACTTATCAAATCTTTTGTGTATTTTTAAATATGATTGCTCATTTTCTTATGGTTAGGTTTTAAATTTGTGTATCTTAGATAGCATTTCTTTATCAGCTATGATTTTTGCAACTATTTTGCTACTTTTTGCTATTATTTTGCAACTATTCCCAGTATGTGGCTTATCTTCTCATACTCACAAAGAGCAGGAAGTCTCTTTCATGAATTATACTCTGATGTTGAGTTTAAAAAATCATCTCCATGGCCAGGGTACTCTAGATTTTTCACCTACATTAATTTACAGACATTTTATAAGTTTGTATTATACATTTAACAATATGTAGCTTTTTGCAATATGGGGAATAATTTTGATTTTTACTTTGATAATGCTTGACTGATTCACACCCTAAAACATACCAGAAAATTAACATGTGTGTGTGTATGTATGACGTGTGTGCATGTTATAAATGACAAAATTTAGAAAAAAGAACAAAATATCGGTAATCATCTTGTGGAAAGAATTGATTATATTTAAAACTTCATATGAAATTCTTAATACATTTTTTATTATAGTGGAAGCTTGCTATAAGATGACTACTGTAAGCCAAGATAATAGTAACATAATAAAATTTTCTTAGGCTAGTAACAGAGATTGTATGTCATTTATGCATCCAGAAAACATGATTAAAGTCAACTTAAAATTAGATTTTACCAAAGCACATATTTTGGATTTTTAGCATTTCTTATCTCTAAAATTTTAATGTGGTACAACATTTAACAAAAGTTTCTTTTCAAGCGTGTCATGATTTTACAGCTTATATGCCCAGCATATGCATTTATGACAAAAATAAACAGCAATATTTATGTTGAGTGGGTGCTTTTTCATACTCCTGAACAACAAGGTTGAAGAACAAGGTTTGTTCTTTTACTGGGGAAGGGGATACATTAAAATCTCACAGTTGGGGATAAATAAAGGATAGAAGCATCTCTGGTGACTTAGAAATTCATCTAGTTCCCATATTATAAATACCATGGGAAGTCAATTGTCTTAATAGAATCCAATTTATCCAAGAATATCATTCACATTTGTTGATTTAATAAGTCAATGTACAGAGTTGAGTTTCTTTATAAACGTGGTGCATTATGTTATAAAAATTTGTGATCTTGGTTGATATCTTTTCCTGAATTTAACATATTAAATAAAGATAGAAAGAACTACATAAGAAATAATGTTTGACTCTTAAAAAGACAGTAAATTTAACTGCATCAGAGAAAATCTGGCACCTTTTAAAAAATGTATAGTACACATTAAACTAACTTTGATGTGAGGAATTTCGGAGTGAGATCTTTTGGTTAAAACACCTCAAAAGTATTAGATGGTCCCTTATATGATGGGAAGATTCTTTGGCAGTTTCTTTCCCAACTGACAAATCAGAGGGCACTAAACAGCCAAGTTTTATTTGGAACTTAACTGCTGAAAATACAGTCCAATTTCTTCATGGGAAAATAATGGTCATCAAGGACAATAGATTTTTAAGTTTGTTTATGTGACTAACAGAAAAATGACAGCATCAAGATCTATAATCAACAACAGGTAATTGACAACTCTCCAGCCTAGTTGCAAGGGTCAGTGCTCTGTTTTAAAAGCAAGTGAGCAAACATTCGAGCCCAATACATTTCAAACTGCATACAAATTATTTCTTATTGTTAGGACAGCTTGTTATTTCTTTTATTCTATTTAATGTCTGTTAAATTGTCAATATTTGTTAATTTCCAACTGAGCATATGCTTGGCATCATTTTTCCATAAGGTCATACAGCAATCTATTCAGAGTTTCTTTTCCAGTTCTCCTTGCAGTCAAAGTCTTGTCAGTGCATGGTGGCTTGGATTATACACTCAGTTATAGAAAATTAAATTTAGAACAAACAGCAGATAAAATTTGCATAACCGAGGATTTTTTAAATAAAAATTTTATAGTTGTTAATCACTTGATACATTTTTCACATTTTAGAGGAAAAGTCTTATTTTTTTGCTTTGTTCAGATGAAACTGTCCTATGAAAGCATCATAAATTCTTTGGAATATATGGTTTTATTCATTTTGTAGTATAAAACTAAACAGACATTTGACGCCCTTATGTTTAATATTTTTCTTCTTATTTTTAGGAGACTATCGTGATGCTGAATTTCATGTGTCACCCATGGGTGGCATGGCTAGCAGTGCTGCTGCTCTTTGTCACGGTCACTGAGTCAGTCCTTAAACCAGCAATGCCTCCAGTGATCAAGAAGCAGCCTTTCAACATTTTCTGGGCTGCCCCAACCATGTACTGTAAGAACTTCTTCAAGGTAGACATGAATCTTCAAGTATTTAAGATTATAACAAATCCTTTTGAGACTCAGAGTGGATCAACAATTGCCATCTTTTATCCAAATGAACTGGGATATTACCCTTATTTCTCTCAAAATGGAAAATCATTCAATGGTGGAATACCACAGAATATGAGCCTTTCTGCTCACCTTAGTAAAACTACAACTGATATTGAAAAAACCATCCCGTGGTGGCAATCAGAAGGACTTGTTATTATTGACTGGGATAACTGGAATCCCCAGTGGGTTAGAAACTGGGGCAGCAGAACAATATATAAAAATCACTCTTTAGCCTTCACTAGAGACCACCACCCAGACTGGTCAGAAACAAAAGTGAAAGCAGTTGCCCAACAGGAATTTGAAAATGCAGGAAGGAGTTTCATGAATGTCACTCTTACGCTGGCTTTAGAAATGAGACCGAAACGCTTATGGGGCTTTTATCGCTATCCAGATTGCTATAATTATGATTACAGAATAAATCCAATGTTTTACACAGGCAATTGCCCAAATGAAGAAATTGTCCTCAATGATCAACTCTCATGGCTGTGGAATAAAAGCACAGCACTTTATCCTTCGATACACTTGAGTAAAACATTGAAGTCAAGTTTAAATGCATTGAAATTTGTTCATTATCGAATTAGAGAAACCCTGAGAATTGCTGAAATGGCTAGACTTGACTATGTTTTGCCAGTTTTTATTTTTTCCAGGCCATTTTATTTGAATAGTATTGAAATTCTGTCAGAGGTAAGTCACTCACATTAAAAAAAAAAAAGGACATTTAATGGAAAGATATAAAAAGTCTAGAAAAAATGTTTTAGAAAACTTATTTCCCTTTAATAATGTATTATAATTGATAATGGAGTAATTATATAGTATCATATTAAAATATTAATAGAATAAAATACTATTCTATTATGAAAGATATGTATTTCTTCATAGCCTAATTCTGAGACAATCTTACTGTCGATGAGATGTGTACTTAGAGTTTTTAGATTATGATTTTTACCAACTCAGAATTCACAAGGATTTTTTAAGGAAGAATTTTTAAACCTGAATTAATGTAATAAATAGATTAAAATTAAATAGATTCATTATAATCAGGGAGAGATTTCTTGATATGAAAGCATGGCAGCAATTTTTCAATTCAGCAACATAAAATGGAGTTTATGATAAATTATTAACCAATTATCTTTTTCATTTTATTGCATTTTTCTGTTTCAATTTATTATGTTAACTAAAAACATAGCATAGACTCTATTGATTATTTCTTTAAGAGTCTATAGTATGATTTATTAGTGTCCAAGGATTAAAAGGGGTTTATATCCATAGATACTGTCTTCAGGCTTGACACAGAGTAGGAGGCAAAGAGATAGATGTGCAGAGATGAACTTGTTTGGAAGATAATGAATTCACAGACACTGGAAATGCTCAATTTATGTTTCAGATAAGAGCATTTCAAAACAATAATAATTCTTCCTAAACTATTTAAGAATAAAATCTATTGGCCTGAATATTATTGAATAAGATGCATTTTTGAATCATTGCAATGGAGTATTTATTCAATAAGTTTAGGAGAAAAAGAATAATAGCATTACATCAATCAAATATTAAACAAATTTTAGCAATATCTAATCCATCAACAACTTGCATATGAATCCTTTATAACTTCATTCTTTTATAGCACGTCTTCATGAGGCACTTTCTACATCAGAAAAAAAAATACATTTTTGGACAATACTATTTTCTAGGGAATTTTGAAGCATGTTGAATTTACTTTGTCTCTCAATAATTTCATATCACTAGTTCTAATTCTACCTTCTGGTATATCCTAGAATAAATTAAACTCTTATTTTAAAACCCAGTACTCTGGATATTCTAAGGCATTAGTCATGCTTTCCTCAGATTTCTCACTAAAGTATTTCTCTAGTGAATAATCTCTCAAATCACGTCATTTTTCAAATGCTTTTGGGAAAAATACTACGAAATTTTTTTTATTCAAAATTATTTATTGAATGCCCTATAATGTGTTAGAAATGTTAGTGCTAACAATAGAAAACAATATGATCCATCTAGTCAAATAGTTCATCTTGATAGAAAATGGTCACATTTTCATGAATGCCTTAATATCTTTCTCATTCT
This sequence comes from Dolichotis patagonum, assembly GCA_004027295.1. NCBI lineage: Eukaryota > Metazoa > Chordata > Mammalia > Rodentia > Caviidae > Dolichotis > Dolichotis patagonum. The sequence continues at coordinate 17,697 of PVJX010007773.1, read as the reverse complement.
TTGTACTACTAGATTATTGAAGTAAATTATGAGGTATCATCTTTGAGCTTTACTTCATAAAGTAATAGACAACATATGTTCTCATCAAAAAAGTATAGAATTACTTTAAAATACTTTCATGACTTTCTATGTCCTTTCATGGTTTGCAAATCAACAAACAAAATTGATATTTTCCCCTCTAACTGTCTAAGCAATGTACAATTTCAATGCATTTTTAAAATAAAACTCTCCTGGTCTTTTCTTTCAGAATTGTCTCAACTTAAATAAGAGATTTGATTTATGTTTAAGGAATATAATACAGTACTAGTTAGTACAATGAAAGAATAATTTCCATTTTTTTGTATTAGACAAATTGCAGAACCTGAGTAGTAGTATAGCTTAGCATACTCAATTGGAAAATCCAAAATCTAAAGTTCTCTCAAATCTGAAATTTTTTGAGCACTGACATGATGGCACAAATGAAAAATTCCACACCTGAGCTCAAGTTGCAGTTAAAATACAGACACATTAGAGATGTTGGGTAAAATTATCAGCAGCCTACGTATATAAGGTTTGTCTATGGCAGAATTAAATTTTGTGTTTACACTTGAGTCTTTTTATGGTTCAGATCTGAAATCTTTTCCAGAAGTGTCATGTATGTGGAAGATGAATGGATTATTAAGGAACATACTCATCAGTGTATTCATCCATTGATGAGAGTGCAGAACCTGAATGTTCTTTTTGGAGGTGGAACTGTTGGCAGGTAGGTCACTGTGGAAGTGACCTGGAAGGTGTATTCTTGTTCCCAGATCCTCCCAGATCCTAACTTTTCTTTTAAATTGTGAGTGTCAGGTATTTTGTCCCAGGAATGGGAAAGTGACTAATAGAGGTCACATCCACACAATACCTCACTATATATATGTAGATATTCCAGTTTTTAAAAATTTGAAACTCTGAAATTCTAAGCACTTCTGTTCCCATAGAGTTCAACCTCTGTTACTGGAACTTTTCCCTAATGAAGGAAAGTTCTGTGGTGACATTGCCACTTACTCCTGCCAGTCTTTGAACCCTTTACCTTTGCACTGAATTTCTAATATTGCTTAGGGGAGGAAAAAATGAAGATTACAACCTCTTTAGTACCTAATCAACTGGAGAGTCATCTGGATGTCTCCTTTCTCCTCTTTCCATTGTTTCTGAGGTAATTAAAAATTATCCAGCTCAATTTACAAATAACTCTCTAACCTTCTTCCTCTGTGTAAAACTGAAACTGCCTTTTTTGGGTCCTTATCATTTTTATTGAACAATTTCTATCATCTCCCAACTGGTGCTTCTGACTATACCATAATGACCTTTCTTTACAATGCATTGAATTATACATCCACCAAAATAGCTTTTAAAATTGCAAGTTTGTATCTTTTCAGTGCTAAATTGTATTTGGATTATGTTTATAAACAAGAATTTATATACTTTTACTTATCCCCCAAATCTCATGTGCTTTACCACAAGAAGTTAATGACTGTTTTCTGAGCCCCTGCCCTTAGTCTTCCTTCTAGAAATGAAACTCACTGTGAAAGATTTATCTGAAATTTCACCTTTCAAAGAAGGGGACTTCCCAAACCCTTCTATGTAGAATTAAACATTTATTCAAGTCTTTACATGATTTGTGGGTGTTAGTAATATAGATAATAGTTTACTATAACATAGTTAATTATTTTATATCTGTCTCAAACATCATTCTAAAGAATTACCACAAGAATGGGAATTGAAATGTTTTTCATTTTTATATCCTCAGTGTCTAGAATGTTGTCTGAAAAATTCTAAGTATTTATCAAATAAACAAGGAAAGTGAGGCTGAATAGTCTTTTCCTAGTCTCCTGGTCTTTTGTTTTATAAACAAAGATAAAATTATTGCGTTCCTTATCATGGTTGAAGAGATTGAGTCTTATTGAATTATCAACAACTAAATTTTGTTTGGCAGAAACTGCTTCTGATGCCTCTTCTCTTTTCTAGGAGGACTTAGTGCATACAATTGGTGAAAGTGCTGCCTTAGGGGCAGCAGGAATAATATTGTGGGGAGGACATGAATATATTGCGTCAAAGGTAAGGAATTATTTTTTTCAGTATCTTGAATATACTCTAGATAAGGACTTTTAAAACAAGTCACATCAGAGTCAAAACAGTTGCTGATTTTCTGGTGCCTTGACTTTACTCTTTCTTTTAGTAGTACATGTTTGAAGCACATAATGTTTATATTGCTTGTATGGAGTTGGTACATGTTCATAACACATCTTCTTTCCTTTTTTCATCCCTTTTTCTTCTTCCTCCCCCCTCTTCCTTCCATCTCGTGATCCCCTTCATGTTTGAGAACCCTGCTTCCTATTATCTATATTTTATTTTGTTCTTTAATTATACTTTGAGTTTGCAATTAAGAAAACATGCAGTATTTAAGCTTGCATGTCTGATTTATTTTACTTAACATTATGGTCTCAAAGTGCATCTGTTTTCCTATAAATAACTCAGCTTTATTATTCTTTATGACAGATTAGTATTACATTGTGTGTAAATATGTACCACATTTTCTTTACTCATTAAATCAAAAAAGTACAAGGATCAACATTATTTAGTATCTACTTTGTGCCAGCCACTGTGGTTAGAAGGTTGAAAAAGAAATCTTCAATCCAGCAGCCAAAAGTGAGAAACTGGCGATTATGTGCTAAGGGTGTAATTTTGAGCATATTAAGTCACTTGAGTTTCAGGTCCTTTATTTAAAAATTATACTAGAACTGAACTTATATGCAATAATTTTGGTAGGTAAAACAACTATGTATGATGAAAAAAGAACATAAAATTTTAAAAGTATTTCATTCATGTAAAGAAGGGTAAGTTTTGTAAAATTATTCCTTAATTTATTAATTACCTATGAAAAATGCAAATGGGAGAAAATATTTATAAAGTTTCAACTATTCTATACAGCAGATTACTAGTACTTATTTAGAATGAATGAACTTTTGAACAACACCCATTTCCCTTACTTACATACCTTGACACTGTCTACAACTACTTTTGTATTCCCTGATTTTATGAGTTTTACTTTTTTATATCCCTTTCATAAGTAGAATAAAGCAGTACTTGTCTTTCCATGATTTCTTTATTTCACATAGCAAAATCTCTAGATTCCTCTGTGTTGCAAGAAAATGGTAGGATTTCCATCTTTTTAAAGAATGTAATATTCTAGTGTGCATATGTATCACATTACTTTAATCCATTCATCCCTTGATAAATACTTGGATTGTTTCCATATCCTGGCTACTATGAATAGTTTTTCAGCAAATATGGAAGGGTAAATAATTCTACAAGACCATAGTTTCACTTCTTTTGGATATATACTCATAAATATACAGGGTTTTGTGCCCATGTGCATGCATGTATGTATATATAACATGGCAGTTATTTTTTAAATTTAAAAAAAAATTTTCCATATTGTTTTCTGTAGCTTCTGTACTTTTTCACATTCCAGCTAACATTGTGCAAGGGCTCCAATTTTTCTACAACATCACCAACACATTAAATTTAGTTTTTAAAAAAATATTAATCATTCTAAAATAAACATACTTTTGGATAAAAGTTCAAAATTAGAAGCTAAAAGCAGATAGATAAACTGGAGGTCAGGAGTTTGCCATAATGGGTGAAACATCACTTACTAGATTCTAGGAAACTGGTAGCCACTGAAGCAGGTAGGAACTAACGCAGAACTTCCAAGAACAGAAAAGTGACAGAGGTTGCAGAGAGTTGGAGTAGGAGGAAAGTGTAAGTAGGAAGAGCACCTCTTACTACTCTATCAACTAGTGATCAGCTTTGCTGACCGCTGAGTGGAAGTCCAAATGAAAGGTCACGCTAACAAGTTTTGTTTCTTGCCTGATGAACGAATTCCCCGGTCAAAAAATTATGCATGACTAAGCATTAATGTTGGTGATTACTTTGGCTATGTCCATATGTTTTAATACTTGGTATTCTAATTTTTGTATTCTTCTAATTTATTTAAAATTGTATTTGAATTTTTCTTTGGTTAAATTATTACTTGGGAGAGTATTTCAATCTGTAAAAGATAGGAGTTTTTGTTTGTTCATGTATATCCAGATTTGGAACAGACTGTGGGAGACTAGTTGGGACACTACTGAAACAATCCAGGTGAGAGCTCTTCATGATCTGAACCAGAGCAGCAGCGCTGAACTGGAGTAGTAGCAAGGGCTGACTTCTGGATCTATTTTGTAGACAGACTGAGAAGGACTTGCTGATGTAGTAAGTGTGAAAGGAGAAAAGGGTAGAGAATGACTCCAAAGTTTTGCTCCTGGGGCACTGAAAGAGAGAGTTGGCACAGATTGAAGATATTCTTGAAGCTAAGTGAAGAAGGTGTTTCACTAAGTAGAGCTGAGACAGAAAGGGGGATGCCCAAGTCGAACGTGATTGTGTTTGTCTGTGTTCTTATTTATCTTAATTTCCTTAATTTCTATCTCTCTCTGGCTCTGTCTCTTTCTCTTTCTCCCTTTTTTCCTTCCTTTTTTTCCCCTTTCTTGTTTCAGTTATTTGCCTATTTCATTTTAGTCTTTATTTCCTTTTCAGAAATATCCTCAGATCCTTCAAACAGGGAGTCTTGCCCTGCCTAGAAATCAGCATGTGTTCCTAAATACGATATAAGGCTAGCAGTGTTTAGAACAAATGATGTTGCTCATGGGATTTGTAGAATCTGCTGTTTCCTGAAGTGCTGCTTTGTTCAATGACCTGACGTTAAGAGATTTATTCTGTCTTATGATTTTTCCATTTGAATTTCCCAAACATTTCATAGATGGATTCACAGCTTTGGGATCTTATTTCCTGTGACTGAGAAAGTACCCCATAGTTCTAAGTTAACTGACTTTTAAATTATGTAGTACTATAAATGTTGATAGAATGATTGAGATGTTAGTGGAAAACTCAATTTACTAATGAATCTACTAGTTTTGCACCTTGCTCCTTTTTACATGGATAAAGGTTAGTAGTTGTCAAAATTACAGCTAGATTCTTATAGGTCAGCTAATACTGTTACTTCAGTTAGGCCTGTCCTTGTAAGTAGCACAGTGTGACCACCAGTAAGTGGAATTGTAACCTAGTGTTAAGCCCAGTGTTGTGGGTGTATCCATACTCAGTGGCTGACTTGTGAAAAGATGTGCTTTCTTTTAGTCATTATATCTTTGGTCCTAGTACAGGTGACATGGGCATTTGGTTGTATATAACGATCACCTATATTTGACCTCCTACAGACTGACAGATAAATAAAGTATGGTGTATTTATATCATAAAATGAAATAAAGTGAAAAATATATAAGTATATATGAGTTAAATTAAATATCAGTGCTTAAAAAATTTTAAAATGATATATACTTAAAAAGCAACTTGCATAAAAATGTAGCCCACACATATATACAAAATCACAAACCAATATTACATATTGTTTAAAATCATAAATATGGACACACACATACATATGTGTATGTATATATATATATATATATATTACAATGTGGATGAGAGACTAACCACCAACCTTAGGAGCATTATTATCTCTGACTTAGCAGTGTTAGAAAAATGCAAACTAATGTGTTTCAGTTTTGAATATGCTTTAAAATTAAAATTAAAAATTTTAAATCATCTTTAAAATGTTGTTAGAAATATCTGTATACATGAGGGAAGAATCTTAAGCAGGAAAAATGTAGGATCACTGTTCCCTAGACATGCTTTGAAATTGGGTTGGGTCATAGTCTTTCTTTTTTTTGTTTTTTGTTTTTTTAAATTTTATTTAAAGAGAAAAACAAAACAGAATAAAGGATAGCAACAATACAGAATTCCAAGGAAAAAAGGAAAAGAACAACAATAAAAAAACCTAAGAAATTATTACTTGACAAATTACATACTGACTTCTTGGAAATAGTTGTTCAAATTACAAAGTTAAAACACGTAAAGTAAACATTCAAACAGTGAGACTGTTAACAGTTCTGTTCCATGATCTGACAAAAACAGCAATATGGTCATCCATCTTACACACTCAGATATGCATGCAATTATATCAAAAGGGTAAAATTAAACACAACAAAACAGAACAAAGCGGATCACAAGAAAGCAATGTAAGAGACATAAATTTCAGAACTACACAATCGGAGATACTCACTCTATCGTATTGACTCTTGTTTTCTTCCAAATAGTTGTCCATATTGCCACATACATGGAATTCACATGAAACAACATAGTATGGAATTGATCTGAGCGGGACGAGGAGGGCGTTTCAGGTCTTCAAGACCAGAAAATAGGGAAGCCAAGAATGGCTGTCATAGTGTCTCTCATTCTCTTCAAAACAGCTGTCCATACCTTCATGTGTGTTGAACTTAAACAAAACAAAACAAGCTAAAATCACTTTGAACAAAGAGTGATAGTTTTGCTGGATTTCGCTTCATGACATTACGGATTCAGCACTGGGTACTGTAGTGTCTCTTTTTCTTCAAAGTAGTTGTTTATTTCAACATGTGTTATATAGTTGGTTCTCGTAAACTGTTTATAAGCTCTACACATGCATGAGTCTCTACATGTATATCTATCATTTCTGTATTAGAGGGAAAAACAAAACAAAGCAAGATAAAACAAAACAATTCCTAGAAAAGCATGAAGCACAAAAGTCATATAAAACTGCAATACAAGGTGATCTACAACGGTTACCATGATGTCTCAGCAGTACATAACAACATTAATAAAAATGAAGCATTGGAGACATTATAAGACTTCAAAAGCAAGTAATAATCAAACCAGAGTGGGTATCTTAGTGAATCTTGTCATCTTCAGTGTAGTTGCCTAAACTCTTAGACTTGGTGCTATCCATCACAACAGTTTTAAATAAAATCAGTCAATACAAAGTAGCAATCTAACAAACCAGATTCAAATAAGATCAGTCATAATAAGACAGTATGAGTTATGAAGGGCTTCAGATTAAATAGATAGGAAATTAGGGATGATTACCATAATATGTCCTTTTATTTTTGGGATAGCTGACCATGTCCTCAAGTCTAGCATAAGTAGAAACTGGAACAGCACGTAATCCATCCAAGCAGAGTGATGAGAATAATGTAAATTTTAAATCTTGGTACCCCATTAACAATATCCTCTGCCTCACTTTTTTAGACAGTTCCTCCCCTTTACTCCCATAGGGTGCACTGTTTATTTAGGGTCCCATTGCCTCCCTATATAGAGCATCTCAATGGACCCTATCTTCTGATCTACTCTGCCTGTGTTTCTCTCTGTTAATATTTCAAGGCCATCTATACTAGAGATTACAGCCAATCCTCTATGCCTTATTTCTGCTATTCTGTTTTTCTGCCATTGGTTGTTTATTTTTCTTTTCCACTCCACTGTCTGCCCCATTCACTGAGGCCTCTCTGCCACTGTTTCTGAAATGCTCGTATTCTTGTTCTCTCTCTCTAAAATGTCCTTTAGTATTTTTTGTAGAGTTGGATTGGTGGTCACAAATTCTCTCAGTTCCTCTTTGTCATGGAAGCATCTTGCTTCTCCATTAATTTCTAGAGAGAGTTTTGCAGGATACATCAATCTGGGCTGGAGGTTGTTCTCCTTCAGTGCTTGAATTACTTACTCCAAGCTCTTCTTGACCTGATGGTCTGTGTCAAGAAATCTGCTGTGATTTTGATGGGCTTTTCTTTATAGGTGATCTGTTTCTTTTCTCTGATGGCTTTTAATATTCTGCTCTTATATTGAATTTCTGGGATCTTGATTATTATGTGTCTAGGTGTAGCCCTGTTTTGGTTTTAGGTGGCTGGAGTTCTGTATGCTTCATACATCTGCATATCATTTTCTTTTTCTATGCTTGGGAAATTTTCCTTAATAATTTATGTGAATAGCCTTCACAATTCCTCTGTTTTGACTCCTGCTTCTTCATTCACATGCTTTATTCTTAAATTATAGACCCTCTTGTCATCTTCTAGTCTTTGTATAATTACTTCCTGCTCCCTTGTTATTTTTAAGAGATCTTCCCTTTCATGATCACACATTGCAAAAGTATGTTCAATTTTTGATAGTCTATCTTTGGTTTCTTTCAAGCAGTTTTGCCAGCTTTCTATGGAGTCTTTAGTTTCCTGATAATCTCTTTGAATTTGCTTCATGAATTCTTGGTTTTTTTTTGTATTCTTCATTAAATGTTTCTCTCCTTTTGTGTTCTTCCATTCTTCTGTCTGTGTCTTCTTGAGAGGTGCCTAGCCTTTCTTTTATTAATCTACTTATCTCTTGTTTAATTTGAATTAATATTTCAGTTTTGGTCCCACTTACGAGGTCCTGAAGATATCTCTTTATGTCCGCTAATGCTGTGTTTGATGTTGCATGTTTGCTGCCCTCAATCTCTTTTGTATTTACCTCTCCTGGATCAATGTTCTCAGGGTTAGGGGCTGGGGTTTTTTTCTTATTTCTCCCTCTTGTCATGTTTTTGGTTCCTTCCATACAAGTGTATAGTGCAATTCCCAGCCCCTTTTCTTGTTGGTTAAAGATCCTCTAGAAGGCGCAGGCTAGGATCTTCTGCCCTCTGCCTTCAGCTATCAGAGATTGAAGTTCAAGCATCGCAGTGTGCCCTGGCTCCTCCCTTCTGGGGCAGTCAACCTTTGCAGGCCTTCACTGCGTCAGTGTGCACAGAGCTCAGGGAATTAATTTGTAGCAACCCACTGGGTCCCAGCCAGAGGCGTGGCCCAGTCCAAGCAGATCCCACCAATCTGCATTGCAAGTGGAGCAACCAACTCAAGCCACTTCCTTATGGAGTTAAGGCTGTCCTGCCCAAATCCAACATGTCATCCAGTCAGTTGCCCATTTCCTGTGGGAGGGTCCCATTCCCATCACTCACTGCACGTTGATGCTAGTCCCCGAGAACTGCTGGGCTCCCCGACCTCTGACCTCAGCGCAGCTACGGTGCGAATTCATGGTTCCTCCTGGTGGGTCACATGCAGGGCCAGTTCTGGGTGAGCTGCGCACAGGGCTGTTCAGCTCCAAGATCCAGCTGCTCAAGCCAGTCGCATCGGCGTGGTTTGGTTGGTCATGTCGATCTCGGGCAGGAATTCAGGTGGCTTGAGGAGGGCGCCGTGCTCGCTGATCTTAGCTTCTCTAATGGTAGCCCCGGGACCTCATATTTGAGCATTTTTTTTTTCACTTTAGTTTCTTTCTGGGTTGAGAGAGTCCATCTCTCTCTGTTTGGGTCTCTCCAGGGTATTCTATTCTTCATCTAAGCTATCTCTCTCAGAGAGGGTCCCTCTCTTGCTACCCACCAGTCTGCCATCTTTGGAAAACTCTTGAACCTGTTTTGGGTCTTGGTCTTTCTAATCCATGGTCTTTCTAATTGGGTTGGGGCCTAGTTTATCCCATTTATAAATAAGTAAACGCTTATCTTCATTTAAGTGATTAATCTACTGAAATCCTCTTTAACCTTACCGTTACACTTCAGGCATTAATATTGCCTGGATAACAGAATCGCATTGTGAGAATGCTTTAAGTAGATTTCTGTCTTTCTACAGGAGGCCTGCTTATCAGTGCAAAGATCTATTCGGTGGCCATTGGGTCCCTACGCTGTGAATGTGACAACTGCAGCCAAGCTCTGCAGTCAAAGTCTATGTAGCAACCATGGAAGATGTGTTCGAAAAACACCTGAATCCTCCTTCTATTTGCATATGCCTGGAAGCAGCAGGGAGAAATACATCTCAAACAAGAGCTTCAGCTTTGTTATTTCTGAAAAGAATAAAGAGAAGACAATAATGGACATGAAGGATGGATTTATGTGTCACTGCTATTACGGCTGGCATGGGGAGTCTTGCCATGACTCTTCAGATCTCTTGAGCTGGAAGAACAAGGCTCCTACTGCTAACTTTAATTTACCAGTTTTTCTTGGCGTAATCATATCTGCAATTCTGCTGAATATTTTTTATTCTCTACTACAATGTCACTTTTTTCTTGACTGAACAGTAGAAAATGTTGACTTTCTTTAACTTGAAGCCTCTTCTAAAATATATACTGGTTTTAAAGTAAAAATTAAAAAAAATCATTGACTCCATCACTGGTGTAATAATTACTTGTTGGAAGTTTACTTCATATTAGGCAACGATGGTACAAATGTGGATAGATCTGTCTTTGGGGAGCTTAAATTCTTGCCAGAAAATGAAAAATAAAATCAGATACTCATGTGTCTGCGGGTAATAAGTGCTGTGGGAAATAATGAAGTAAAATAAAGGAATTAGGGAGCATGAGAAAGCACTGGAAATTTTGTACAGTCAAATGTGCCTCTCCAGAGAGGTGACCTGCAGACAGCAGGAGCAGATCAAGAAAATGTATCAGGAATGCACTCTTGAAAAAAAGAATAGGAAATCAAAACAAATAACTGCTTGCACTCTAGACAGTGATCCCAGGGTCAAATTATAGGGACAAGTGGTCTCTAGTAATGAGTGCTCTAGGTCTTAATTTTATCTAACGGATCTTGGACATTCATTTGGCAGTCATCAATATCAGAAGACAAGTCCTTATTAAAATCCCATGTAATGGAATTTATACTGGAAATTCTTTTATTTTATAATTGTTATTTAGTTAAATTATACTGTATCCATGTAATTCATTGGTTCTCAGTAGATCACCATTTGAAGAATTCATGTAGTCACTTGACTGGGATTGACTCATGACCTCATGTTTGCCAAGCAGGCACTTACACCACTGAGGTAAACCCCCAGTCACTTGACTGGATTTAATTATAATCCTGATCATTGTTAACAAAGACTCAAAGGGAATTATAATACCATTTGTCTTCTTTAGATTTTTTTTTTGTTTTGGGTACTGGGGATCAAACTCATTACCTTGAATTTGTCAGGCAGGTGCTTGTGCCACTGAACTAAACCACTGGCCCCAATACTACTTCTCTTCTTAAGTTAGAAAAGATATTTTCCTTTCCAAATATTGCATTTTTATATGTATTCCATCTTGGCCTACAGACAGTAGTTTAATATGCAGATCACATTTGGATTTCTACTTTGATTCATTAGTTCGTTCATTCATTCATTATTCCTTCATTCATTTGGGAGAGAAGTAAAAGTTAAAGAGGTGATGAAATGTAGTAAGCTAAACTGAGTACTACCTGATAAATTTCCCTATTTTGGGGGGTATATTGTTTCATCAAGGTTGTTATTATAGGAATTAGAATTTTATGATTAAGCACAAAATTTTTATAGCTGTTATAATTGTTACTAAGCCATTATAAGTAAATTATATCAGAATTCTGATATTGAATGTACTTCAATAAAGTAGTAAAAGGCAAATATTATTCAATATTATCACCATTTTGAAAATGAGGAAATAAATATGGCATGAATGAACAAGGTGAACATAATTTTGCCCAAGCATCAATTAATACCTCAAATATAGAACACCCATTGGTTTCTTGTTTCAATTAGTCAGAAGGATTGAGGTAGGTGAAACAAATTCTTCTGTATAATAGATATGCAAAAGAAAATAGGAACTATCTTAATACTATCATCCAAGATAATCATTAACTTTTCTAAATAAAAAAAAATTACCAAATTTTACTGCACTTGTACTTCATAGAAAGCCAAAAAAATCCCATGCAAGTAATAATGGATTCTTCATATTTTGTTTGTAAATAAAAAATATTGGCTCAAGTTCAGTTTACAAAAGCATCAGATTTCATTGTAATTTATTTTGTAGGACATGAGTTTGAGTGTCCAGATGATACATTTAGCTAACACTTTCTTAAAACTGAGAGGATACTAAGTTAAACCTACAGACAAACACACATATCTCTATTTTCTGAAATGAAAGATCACAATTTAAATTATCTTAAGTTTAAAATAATTTTCCAGGAGAAATTAATAAAGGGCTTATCTGTTAGTAATTGATCTAAAAAATATTGCAAGTAACTTTAGTAAATGAAAGTTTAGTAAGTAGCACCTGTTAAAAGCCTAAAGGTAGCTTGTCTCTACCCTGAATTACCTAACCAAAGATATTGTGGCTATTGTCCGAGGCAGCATTGTTTTTTACTTCTCATTAATTGTTCAAACATCCTTCTTTATTAAAAATTTCTCTTTATTGGAACAAAAACTTTTATATCAGATACCTGTTTTTCCCAGTCATTATTGTTCCATGCCGCTCTTTTTTTTAAATCAGAAGAAATGTATGTGTTCATCTCATGTCTATGATTAATAAACACCAAAAAGTATAATCATACTTTATTCGATTTGTGTTGTGTTTATTTTTATATGAAAGATATTATTTACAAAACTTTCTGATGTTCTCTTCTGAGTTAGACTTTCCTGGTCAGAATAATTTTCTTTCAATATTTTTCAAATAAATTCCTTTTTTCCATTTTCTCTATTCATTTGTGATATTAGATGAGTTTTGTCTCTTCTATGTCAGTACTCTGTCTTGGTTCCTTTCAAATATTCTAAATTTGTCTTTTTTCTTTTTATTACAAGTTTATTTAACATTTTTCTAGAATATCAGTTTGATCTTTCCTTTTTGCTTTTGTCTTTTTGAGACAAGGGCTCACTATGCAGTTCAGGCTGGCGTTGAATGCACTTTGTAGCCCAGGTTGGTTTCAAAATCTCAACAATCCTCCTGCCTCAGTCTCCTGAGTGCTGGAATTACAGGCCTGTGCCATCACGCCCAGTTTTTATCTTTATTTTGAGGATCGCAGATTATAAATTGAGTCTAGGGGATGTCCCAGGCTATACTTGTCTTGCCCTTTGAAGCAAATTGGACTGAGGAAACTCCCTACCATCTCTCCCCACCATCCTCCTCGATCCATGTTAGCATAAGACTATCGCGACTTGCTGACTTATCTGCTAATCCCCTCATCATTTTCTTTAACCAATAAATGTCAACGTTCTATCTGCTTTGTGGCCTTGTGGCGTTTTATTCCTTGTGAACAACTGGTCATCGCAGTTCCCCCTTACATCGGCATTTTCTCCCTTGCTCTTTCTTTTCACGGTGTGTCCTAACACTTCGCAGAAAACTGGGGACTCTTTGCAAGGTCTTTCATACTTTACCATATTTTGGTAATCATAATTAATTTCAAAGAAATCTTTGAGGAATAATGTGACTGCTCTTTTTTCATAGTAGCCTATTATTGATTTGTAGACTCAACAATTTATTAAGTCTTCCAGAAAACATTAATTATATTTTTTATTGTTACTACTTGCTATGTACATATTTTACTATGCTCCATTTTCTCTGTTATCCCTTATTCCCTTCCTTTAACTTCTCTTTCACACTGTTGGTCAGGAATAACTATTGGGTAATCCTTGGTCATCATTTATATTTATCAAGGAGAGAGACTGAAAAAATCTATCATAAGGCTCCCTCATGTTCTTCACTCCTGCATTTGTTTGAATATATTTATTCAACAGAGTTACTACATTACAGGGGAGGATGGACTCTGTGAAATGGAATGGGGAGTGTTAAGTTACATTCCATCTGGAGCATGTGAGCAGAGGGGCACACAGGGTGGTAGGAACCCCTATAATTATCAAAGTAAGAAAATTGCCATGGGAGAGGAGTGCCGTTCTCTCTTGAGTTAACCTTTTGCTAACCCTTTTGTGCCTCTATAGGGTGACACAGCTATAACCATTGTAGATTTTGTATTTGGTCCAATATACAAACTGAATCCTGTATAGGAAAAGATATTCAAATATTCTGAGGTAAAAATTTTGAGTTGCTCAACCTTCTACATACTTTTGAATGGTTGGACTGGTTCTACTGTCCTGGAAATAATAGTTGGTTATTCCAATAATTGGACATTTATCTATTTCCTTTTTGTGAATCTTATGATTTGTCTTTCCAATGGAAGGAACAGCTCATACCTCTAAATTAACTTTCTTCTATGGTTTTTGTTTTCTTGCTTTAAATTTTTTTCTGGCTTATTGTATTTCACCTGTTTTTGATGTTTGAGTCATGTCACCACTCTTGTTTTTTTCACTTTGTAGTTATCTTGTTTAATTACTTGTGCTGAAAATGACTGAATATGTAAACAAATGTATGTGCACAGCTCACCATCTTGAGCGATTAATTGTATTAGATTCACTTTGTATTTTCTTGGTCTGATACTTAATGTTCCGTTACGGGTACAGTAGTCTAGTATCATCAAGACTAGCACATCAGGATCTTTTTTTTAAAATAAAAAACATGGAACACAAATCACTTGACCCTGTTTTCAAATCTGTGAATCTTAAATATATGGTTTTTGTTTCTTACCTACCTATTTTCTAACTAAAGTCTCAATCAATTTTCTTTCTCCTTCTTAAATCAGTAAATTTAAATTGGATATTTTGAGAAAGCAATGGTCACTTATGTAGTACTAAGATGCTTTTAAGAGAGCCTGAGTTTGGTTATAAAGAGATTTAATGCGAGCCTCTTGTTTAAATTGGAGAACTGAGTCATCCCTGTAATGACATGTTTTTCTGAAGGGAGAGAGGATCCTTTGCCATTGAATCTCTGCTTTGCACTAGGTTGACTAAAGGACCAGCAACAAACAAAAGCAAAGGTAAAATATACTTTTAGTTCTGTTTGAAAAAATTAAAGATTGTTTTAGAAATATGCTTTCCTAAAACTGTTAGAAGAAAACTACTTTTAAATTCTTGGAAAACTCCAAGACTGACTTTATCAGACTAACTTTATTTACTACACAAATGAATTACCTTTCAGAATGTGAGGCTGCCTTTATGAATCCAACAGCTTCAAAATACAGTTGTTTCTTTATTTATTACAAAGTTATACTTGAAAATATTTTCAATGGCTATTCAAGATTTATTTTACTTCTGTGTGCACAGTTTCTCTGAAAATCAGCATTTTATACTGTATTGGCTTATCATAATCTAACACTTTACTGGTGATAACAGCAGAATGTATTCCATAAAGCATGTTAGTAAACTGCAAATCTGTCACAGGAGCATGGTTCTATGAGAGACCTACAACTGTAATTTTTTTTATAATAACAACTTCGAAGAGTTCCTCATGATAACATAAATGTTTCTCATCATGGTGTAAGTACACGTATCTGATAAAAATTTTATTTTTACATAATCTTTAGTGAAACAAGTTTTTCATTACATTCTATAATTATGCATAATATGATGGCTATTTTTAAAATATTGTTATGTAGAACAGTAATTGCAGTTTTTTGCAAGTACACATCATTTAAAAGTACTCAGAAAGGGGGTGTTTGGGGAGTCATAAAATAAATTTTAAATTGCCCTTCCAAGTACTAATATTAAGTGACTACACGGAGGTGATAATGAATCAGCACTTCAGAAAAGAAAGTCTTTTACTAATTGAGAAGATAAGTACATATATATGCATAGAAGTAAATAAACTTTCCCAAGAAGAGAAAGTAACAATATAGTATGAGCAAGACAGAGTTTAAATTATAATTCATTGGAGAGAAAAATCTTAAAGTCAAGAAATTTCTTAATGTCATCAAACATCTGTTGACTTCAGGGGCTACACACATCAAAGACAAGTGAAAGATTTGGAAAACTGTTTCACGGATAACAGTTTAGGCAGTAAAATTTATATTGCTAAACCTTGGATTCTCAGCTTCTGAGCAACTGGGATGCCAGCTTTCTTTTCTCTTATTTTACACTAAAAACAAAAGAAAAGAAAACAAAACAGAAACCTAAATGCAAAACTTTGGCCCTGCATAGACTAACTTTGCTTATTGAATTATCTTCTATTCTCTTTGATCTTTTTATACAAAGCCTTTCTTTCTACATTTCTCATATATTTCATCTTTTTTAGTAGCAGGCAACACTCAGACATCATGATATAGGAAGATAGTATCACCAGGTAGTCCTGATTATTTCATGCTTTTGAAATTCCTTCATTAAATGAGCCCCATATTATACTGTTGATTGAGACAGTATACTCAATTAACTGTTATTGGTGAATATACTGTTATTGGTGAATATGATGCTATTGTGACAATATCCAAGAAAGCTTAGTTGCATGGTTAATTTCAATGTTGCTTGCAATTAGAATTCAGCTTTCTGATGGAAGGAGAATTTCTCATTGAAATACTCAGATTTTTAATTAAAGGATAAGTAATCATGAGTAAAGAGTTAAAAGTTGTTACGTGGAGAAGACTAAGAAAATTTAAAGAAAGAAATAATTTCCAAAAATAATCATTGCACAGATTGTTAATTTTTCATTTTTTACAAGCATAATATGTGACATTTCCTTAGCAATAAACTAACTGAATTTCATTCTTCCTAGGGAAAACCCAACAAATTCAGTAAATTAAACTATATTTATACTTACAATTTACAGTTACTTGTTTGTTGAAACCTTGGTTTCCTTAGTTTGGCATTTTTCTTGATTTTTTCCTCTACTTGTAATAGAATTGCAGACTCTATAAATTTCTAATTTATGTTGAGTTAACAAGTATATTTGAATTTTCACTTTTTTTAAAAAATAAAAACAGTGCATGGTTATAAGACAACAATTTCTTACTAAAACCTGGTGGTAATCAAGTTAATTGGTGGACCTAATTACACTATTAAAACTTTTATCATTCATCCACAAAATATATCTAAAGTGGAAGCCTAAATTCTTTTTTATTCAGTTTTTTTTTATTTAAGAGGAAAAAACAAAACAAAATAAAACAGAATAAAGGGTAGCGACAATACAGTATTTCAAGGAAAAAAGGAGG
Source organism: Dolichotis patagonum (assembly GCA_004027295.1). Lineage (NCBI taxonomy): Eukaryota > Metazoa > Chordata > Mammalia > Rodentia > Caviidae > Dolichotis > Dolichotis patagonum. Next base: position 950 of record PVJX010007773.1, on the reverse strand, counting down.
AGTACAACAGCAATAAAACCTAAGAAATTATTACTTGACTAATTACATACTGACTTCTTGGATAGTTGTTCAAATTACAAAGTTAAAACATGTACAGTAGACATTATAAACAGAGAGACTGTTAACAGTTCTGCTCCACGATCTGACAAAAACAACAATATGGTCATCCATCTTACCCACTCAAATACACATGCAATTATATCAATAGGGTAAAATTAAACACAACAAAACAGAGGAATGCAGATCACAAGAAAGCAATGTAAGACATAAATTTCAAAGCTAGACAATTGGAGATATTCACTCTCTATCATATTGACTCTTGTTTTCTTCCAAATAGTTGTCCATATTGTCACATATAGGGAATTCACATGAAAAAACCTAGTATGGAATTGATCTGAGCAGAACGAGGAGGGCATTACAGGTCTTCAAGACCAGACATTAGGGAAGCCATGAATGGCTGTCATAGTGTCTCTCATTCTCCTCAAAACAGCTGTCCATACCTTAATGTGTGTTGAACTTAGACAAGGCAAAGCAAACTAAGATCACTTTGAACAAAAAGTGATAGTTTTGCTGGACTTCACATCATGACATTATGGAGTCAGCACTGGGTATTGTAGTGTCTCTTTTCTTCAAAGTAGTTGTTTATTTCAACATGAGTTATATAGTTGGTTCTCGTAAACTGTTTTTGAGCTCTACACATGCATGAGTCTCTACATGTATATCTATATTAGCCGGAAAAACAAAACAAAACAAGATAAAACAATTCCTAGAAAAGCATGAGGCAGAGAAGTTACATAAAACCACAATACAAGGTGATCTACAATGGTTACCATGGTGTCTCAGCAGTATATAACAACATTAATAAAAACAAAGCATTAGAATCATTATCAGACTTCAAAAGCAAGTAATAATCAAACCAGAGTGGGTATCTTAGTGAATCTTGTCATCTT
>PVJX010007772.1:0-69171 GCA_004027295.1 Dolichotis patagonum | reverse complement strand
ATTTGTAGATTTTCTTCTTTGAAATCACACCAAAAATTGAAAGTATGGTTTTGTTTAAAATAGTACAGACGTGGAACTTAATGTAATAACTATTCCACTAACACCTTCCAACCTTGATGCACCTGTATATTATACTTTTAATGCATTTTGATCTATGCAAGATTCTGCAACACCATGCATTGGTCACTTGGAAAATGTCAAGTTGTTAAATTACACAGATCTCCCAAACTTGTCTTATTTCACTATACAAGATTTTAAAAATCACCTTTAAATTGGTACCAGTTCCATCAAAAGAGTCTTTTACATACTGAGAAACACTTAAGCAAATAGTAGAGGATATAAATTTTCCAAATTTCATAACACGGAACTGCAAAGAAGCTTAACTGTATCACTGGCACCCAGTATTGTTAGTTATTTTCCTAGAAGTAATGGGCTCAACTCATTAATGCCTGGTAAAATATTTGCCCAACAGTCAAAGTCTGGAAACCTACAGTTCATCAAGTCACTCTTTCCAGTGAAAGTGGTGTGTCATGAAGGATGGAGCCAGAAAGTTCAGCTGGCAACTCAGCATCCCCAGGGCCCCCACGCATGCGAGTCACTGCAGTCCAAAGCATAGCACAACTGATTTATGCTGCTTCTTATTTCATCAGACAAAATGTCTGAACAGGACATTATACTCAAAGATTGAGACTTAGTAATTTGACTCCATCAAGGGCATTCATAGGTGAAATGGGCATGTGTTCTTTCATAACAGTGTATGATAAGAAACAAGCAACAGGGATCAACTTGGTGTTATTGCCTTGGCTTCTGACAAGACACTCGCGATCTGCCCAACATTGCTGTTGCACCATCAAAGCCAATAAAAACCGCAATTAAAATGAAAAACAATGACTTAGTGTTCTCATAAAAGTAGTTTTGGATTGGGTCTTTGAATTTCAAGGGTCTGAAGTCCTTTGTCTGAGGGACAGTTCACTAAGATTTTTTCCCAGTTTGTGGGTTTTCTTTTCACTCTGCTGGAGATCTCTTTTGACATGTAGAAACTCTTTAATAAGATGTGGTCTCAGTTATTGATTCTGAGAAGTGTTTCCCGTGCGGTTTGATTCTTGTTCATGAATTCTTTACCTACTCTTATGTCTTCAGATTTTTACCGAATTCGTCTTCCAACAGATTTAGTGTTTCCGTTTTAATATTTATATCTTTGATCCATTTAGATTTTAGTTTAGTACATGGTGATAGGCATGGGTCTAAGACCCAATCCAAAAATGGGCATCGGAGATGAATACACAGTTCTCAGATGAAAAAATACAAATGGCAAATAAATACATGAAAAATGTTCATCATCATTAGTCATTAGAGAAATGCAAATTAAAACCTCACTGAGATTCCATCTCACCCCCAGAAGAATGGCCAGGATAAAAAAAAACTACCAACAACAAATGCTGGAGAGGCTGTGGGGGAAAAGGAACTCTTTGGCACTGTTGGTGGGAGTGTAGACTGGTGCAACCACTGTAGAGGTCAGTCTGGAGATTCCTCAAAAAGCTGGGTTTGGAAATCCTATTTGACCCAGCTATTCCACTTCTAGGCATATTCCCAGAAGAACTGAAAACATCATAACACAGTGATATATGTGCACCCATGTTTATAGCAGCCTGTAATAGCCAGATCTTGGAAACAACTTAAGTGCCCATCAACTGAGGAATGGATAAAAAAGTTGTGGTATTTTTATACAATGGAGTACTACTTAGCTATAAAGAATGATCACATTGAAATATTTATAAATAAATGGATGCAACTTGAGACCATACTCATAAGCAAAATAAACCAAACTCACATGTATAAATACCATATAGTCTCCCTAGTGTGAGAAATGGTAAGAGTACATAAGATTTTATGGTAATCATGATTCCTCATTACATAGCTTTGAAGCCTTTAAATGTTTTCATTCATCAGTTGGAATAGTTTTATTCTGTTTTGTTTGACTTTATTATGTGTGATGGTATGAACAGCTATTTTGAAGAAAATTAAACATTATGGCAACCATTGCTGATTTAATATTGTCATGCTTTAAAGTCCTACCATGCTTTTATTCTTCTATTACCATTGGTTCTATCGTGTTGTGTCTTATTGGGATTTTAATATATGTGATAGTATAAACAAAATTTTTTATGGAAAATGAGATATTATGGTAGCCATTGATCATTTTCTGTTATTCAGTTCAGAATGCCCTGTAATTCTTTCATTCTTTTGAATGGCTTTATACTATTTTGTTATGTTTTATATTATTGTATTTGAAGCCATGCTCAACTATTACAAAGAGAGAGACATTATGGTAGCTACTGTTAATGTCCGGTTGTCTTGTTGTAAAGTACTGTGTTGCTTATATTGTTCTGTTCTGACCTGCTTTGTTCTGTCCTCTTTTGTTTTATTCTCTTTAAAATAAAATAAAAAAAACAAACACAGGAAAACCTGAAAAGGTAATCATTAAAATTTTAAGTGACAATTTCAAAAAAATAAATAAAAGTAGTTTTGAGCTCACAAGCCTCTAAAAAGTGTTTTGCAGATCACATGCAGAAAGCTGTTAGCCTATATCTTTCTCATTTTGAAGCTGAAGGAAACCAGATGTGAAGATTAACTTTCCAAAGGCAGTTGTTAAATACCTCGAGAAATATACAAAACTCAGGCATTCTAACCCCAGTTTCTTGCTTTTAAGATCAAACTCCTCACTCAGGAGACCTAATTCATGCTAGTACTGTTACAAAGTTCATTGCACTGAGATTTCACAATGGTCCTTGCTTTGCCCTCTGAATTATAACATAAATGTATTCATCAAGCATTTAGAGTCTTCATACTATGAGTCAGGGACTGAGCCCCTCAATGGGGTGCCAAGATGAATGAGGCACTGTCCTCACTTTCAAGGATTTCATGAGCCACCGGAGAGACAAATGTGTAAACAACTACCTATAATGCCGTGTGATGAATGTTGTACTAGTACTTTGTACAAAGTATTTCAGAAGCACAGACAAGTGATTAATTGTGCCCACAGAAGAGAGAAGCAGGGGCCAGAGACTTAATAGCCCAAGTGTATTTCAGTTGACTTGAAGGACAAACAAACCTAATCCCTTTATTCATAATATAGTCTTTCATATACTTAAATACAGCCACTGTATATCCTATATTTTGTAAAGTTCTACTGCTTTGAATTGAATAACCCTAAAGTCCTTAAGAATATATGATGAAGATAAATACAGGAATCAAATCTCTCATTATGGAAAACACTTTCTGAAAATATGTATTGATCTTTCTTCTGCAAGGTACATATACACATTTGTTAACTCTAGCCAGTAATTCATCAGCAGAGACATGGACATTTTTGCTTAATATCCAAACAGCTTATTGTAAACAACAACTGGAAATAAATGTGAAAATTAAAGAGGGTATTGACAGTGGTCCCCATCCAGAGTTTTTAGACATCATCATTCTAAGATGGAGATCAGCAACTCTTTCCTGTAAAGCAACAGAGAGTAAATAGTTCAAGCTCTGTAGGCTGGATGATCTCTGATGATTATTCAGCTCTTCCCTTATAATAAGTCTGAGAATAGCCATAAAAAATATGTAAGTGAAAAGGCAAGGTAATGTTCCAAGAAAACTTTATTCAAAGGGCCAGTTAGAGGCCAGATAAGCCTTACAAGCGATAGTTTGCTGGCTCTCACTTGACATCATTTGTATGCTGTGTTCTACATCCTTCCACTGTACCCTGGAAAGAACATTAGCTTGGGAAGCGGCACAAATGGCTTATCAATTCTTGCCAATAACTAGCTGTGTGGTTCTGAGCATACTGCTTCACTACTCTAGGACTCTTTTTCTTATATCTAATCAAGAATCTTCATATGATCCATAATGGTCCTTCCTTAAAGTCAGTTTTTGTGTGGATTACATAAAACACCAAACTCCCTCAATTTAAAGAGGGATTTATTTTGGCTCACAGGTTCAGAGAGTTCAGTGCATGAATTACTGGTGAGCTTCAAGGTAGAAACAACATCATGATCAACCTGGCAGAAGACAGCTGCTCATCGCATGGCAGCCAGGGAGCAGGAGAGAGAGAAGGCGCTCAAAACAAGAAAACCCTTTCTACGCATGCATCTACGAAATCACCTCTTCCAACCAGCACTTTTGGTTCTGAACTCATAATGGGGAGGACAGTTTAGATCTAAAACATCAATTCCAAAGAATCATTGCTATGTAACTCCCCTCACCTCAATATTCTTAATTCATTCCACCACAGAGTAGGTATAGTAATGTGCTAAATTGACGAAAGAATCATAGCCATCCTATGTGACAGAAAGTGACATTACATAATGGGAAGAAGTGTGTATCTCAGTTGGAATAGGCTTGGTCCATTTTTCACTGGTTATAACAACAGCAATGTTGAATTCTGAGTAGAAACTTAAAAGACTATATGGAAAAAAGAAACCAGGGACCTGAAAAATTCTGGAGATTTTAACAAATCAAATGTGCTTGAAGAAACTGTACAAAGAGTGGAAAGCAGGAATGCGAGAGAGGCATAATGCTACTTTGCAAATGCTGGAATCATCAAACAAATATTAGACCCTGAAGAAATTATTTTAGGCCTAAATGATATTTTAAGTTGGGAGATTGAATGGAGTACAACGTCTGTGTCTTCTGAATCTTCAAAATATCTAGAATATAATTATTGCTAATGATGGTAAAAGCAACTGCATTACTAATACTTTATATTTGTAGAGCCATTTAGGATTTATATCATTTTGTATCATATTGTTCAAACTTTTGAACCCTATGACATTGGCCAAGATGAATATTATGGCTGCCTTTGTACAAATTAGTAAGCAAAACTGACAGTATTCCTTGAAGATTCTTCATTCAGTAACATAAAAAGGTTAATTCGTAAATTACTTTAGAAAAATGTAGACTGAACTGAAAAAATAGACAACACCAACTATTTACTAGGCCCTTATCTCTCTCTCATAATTCTAGGAGGAAGGAATTCTTGGGGGAGTGAAATTTTAGCTTCAAAAAACTTTAAATTTTGAAATAGTTGCTTAATGTGTTTCTTAAGCAGTTAGTACTCCATTAACCTAGTTTTTCTGTTGGATACTTCAGGCAAAAGTAATTTTTTTTAATATACCTCAAAAATGTCTGGGGGTGGGATATGGTGTTCTTCAAAAAAAAAGTCTCATAACTGAGAAGGAATCTAAAAGCAGAAGATCTTCTTTTCAATTTAATTGGTCTCTTATAAGCATCTTTATTCTTACAAAAAATATCCAAAGAACTGTGAATCAGCCAAATCACTAAATGGCACAAATAGATTAATATTTTAATAATATTCTTGTCTTTTATCCATACACAACTTTGAACATAATAGATTTGGCTTTAGAATTTGAATCCTAAAGAATTTGCGGGTTTTTAAAAAAAAAAAAATATGTCATTAACTTCCTCTTTGAAGGTTCCTGAAGGTTATAGAGGGCAAAAGAAATGCATTTGGCATTAAAATGTTTCAATCAGAGGTAGGCTGCCACACTTTCCTACACAGAATACTACAAAGGGATGTGAGAGAGAAGCAATATTAAAGCTAGGCTATTCAAAGGGAAAAGACTTGAATGATAGGGAAACTTCTCTCAATTCTAAGTTCTTCCCGGACACCAAGGACACCAATTGGGAACAAGGCTGAAGAAGTCACCTTTATGCCTAGTATTCTTCCCTTCCATCCTCTCATAGATAAAACCACATTGTCACTAACATCCCAGGTAATTCAGTGTGAGAAAAGCAGGGGAAGGATCTCTGTGGTGTCTCTGGAATGGAAGAGGGTACACTGTACTGTACCCCTGATGGAGAAGTGGAGCATCTCTATGGGGTGATAGTCTCCCCCAAGACATGCACTTTTAGCCACAGCAAGCAGGGATCCCTCACTTTCCCATGGACTACTTCCTTCTAGAAGCACAGCTTTCCCACTGGGTGCAGCTGGAGAGGTGGCATGCAGGACAATGGTGTTGGCTTGCACACGCAGGTGAGTCTGTGACAAATCAGTTTGCAAGATGAAAATGACCTAGAATCAAAGCGCACATGAAGATCCTGTGTGTTTTCCTAAAAGCCCAGCAGGCACACTTTGACATGTTCAACTTTACAACTTACACAAATTCAATGTATTCCCTACTCTGCAGTTTATAATAAAAAGACATCTTATTCTCAAAACAGCCAGTGAAATATATTGTTAGAAGCAACCTCAAAAATTAAAAAAAGAGCCTTAAGAAGATGGGAGGGTAATTTGTTCCTGTCTGTAATGTCACCTTTCTCTTATTTCATTCCCTCTTCCTTCCCTCATGCACCTCACTTCCTGAGCAGCTATAGTCAAATCCAGACAACCATGTTCACTCAGACACACCACAGCATTCTGACCTTACTGGCTGTACTTTTTCTATAACCATTTACCACAAACCTAAAGCCACTTAGATCAAATAGAGGTTAAAACAACTCAGGCCTATTATCTCACCATTCCACAGGTCAGAAGGCAAGAGCTTCCCAAAGCAAAAATTAGTGTTTCCTGGCTGTACTCTGGGAGCTAATTTACTTCTAAGTTCTTTCTGGTTGTTGGAAGAATTTAGATCCACGCAGCGCTAGGGGTGAGGCACCGTTTGCCTGCGGCCGGAGTCCTTCTCAGTCCCTCATGAGAAGAATCCACTCTCTTCGGCCTCCGGCCCCCTTGACTGTCCTCAAGGTCAGGAACAGAGAGTTGAAGCTTCGGTCAGCTCTTTACCTCTAGTTTTTTTTGTCAGATCAGAGTGTTCTTCTTTTTCCACAGGCTTAATTTACACTTTCTGTTGCAAGACTATGTGGTTTTATTCAAATATTTTAAAAAGTCTTTTAACAGACCTCTGAGAAGTTTATGTATTTTGTGTTTCAAATCTCTACTTCCCTTTCTGTCTCATCTTTCCTAAGTCTCCTTCAGCTTGTAACACAACGCTTTCCGGTTTTCTTTTAGGAGCTCATGTAATTGTCTCAGATCCACCTGAAAAAACACAGGTCTCTTGCCCTATGTTAATTTCAGCTCATTATTAACCTGCAAAATTCTTAAACAGCAGTATCTAGATGAGAGTTTAATTGAATAAATAGAAGGTGGGAATCTTTAGAAAGTAAACACCTTTAATATCTCTCCCACCATTTTGTAATAAAGTTTTGGTCTCTCACACTTCCTTATAGACCCTGAAATAGCTTGCATATATAGCCAAAACAGATGGGCAGTCGAGTTGGTAAACAAGATTTTGTTTGCAAAATGATGAGCAAAATGAAAGCTTACCAACATGACTAAATATTTGAATAAAACCATAGAGAATTGCAATAGCTAGTATAAAAATAAGCACTCATAGGAAAAAATGCCCTGGTCTGACAAAATACTAGAAGCAGAAGCTTCATTTGTTCTCCAGACAGTTGGGGTCACTGATTTATTTAGAGGTGCCCAGGTGTTACTTCTTGCCAAGAGAAGTCTAAAGTGCTTAGTGCTTTGAAACAAACAGTGCTCTGAGACTTGTTAAAGGCCTAGGTGAAAGTTCCTAATTGAATCTAAAGATCCCAGCTGGGTTTTGAGAACCTGGCTTCCAAACTGATTCAACTTCAAAACCGCTCTGTCATCCTGATTTTACCCAGGTTTTGCACTGCACTGTCTTTATTCTGGCATATTCATGGATCTTACTAAACAACATCTGAGCAAAGTAAGTCACACTGGAGTCCAGCGATTCCCAGTGCGTGACACTCTTCTTTAGCCAGTGGTCAAAGACAGCCAAGCTGACAACCAAGACCGCCTCTCCCAGATTTTCACAATATAACGGAGACCTGCAGGTGACATACTTTATAGCTTTCCTCTAACTTTACTTGGTCTGGTGGCCACTGGTCAATTTGAATTGTTGTGAAGAACAAGTCCTGTGCTATACAACTTTCTCACACCTACCCACACTGATATATCATGTGGATGACCACTCACCCTTGACAAGTATTTAGCAGGTACTGGATATTGATAAATGGTGAGAAGTTTGTTTTGCCCCCAGCTACACTCAGAAAATTAGGATTCTTCTCAGGGGCTCTAGAAATCACACATTTCTCAAAGTATGGGAATGCAGGGGGAGAGCTCATTTTTCTTGGATCATGCAAGTACACAACAACCAATTTGGACACAGAAGTTGTAATGGATTTTCTGATGACCCAGAAGCTGATGAGAAAAGATTGGTAATTATTACTCTGTTCCTTGCAGTGTATCATGACCTGTTTTCCTGCGAAAACTTAATAGTTGGTTGACAATGCCCTCATTGCCATATCTTGCTTCACATACAAGATATAAAAATACACGTGGAACAGCCCTGCTTCTTGCTTAAAGCAAGAGCCACATAAAATGTATTCCACTGCTAACTGGGAATCCTGAGAGATACTCAAACCAGAACCATGGAAAGGGATGCTCTTGATAGAGCTCTAATCACCAAATTGAAGTATTTTTGTGTTCTGTCTTTTAGGGAGATTTGGGAGTCAAAATTGATTTCTACAGACTTAATATTACAATCATCCTATTGCTTCTCAGTCTTTTGGCCACGATCGAGTATATTACAATCATTCTGCAGTACTGGTAGAAGATGGTTTCCAAGAGGCCCCTAAGATAACAAAATTTGTGGAAGCTAAAGTGGCTTTTATAAAATGGCATAGTGTTTGCATATAATCTACACATACCTTTCCCTGTATAATTTAATTCTACATTGCTTACACCTGCACAATGTAAATGCTATGTGATTAGCTGTTATCCTATCTTGTTTAGGGAATTGCAACAAGAAAAATGTCTACATGTGCTCAGTACAAACACAACTTCCCCCCATATTTTCAACCCACAGATGGTTAAATCCTACCAGGTAGAGCCAGGAGATAGAGAGTTCACTGCATATCCACTGAGGCAAAACAATAACATTAACCCTTCAGTTTTCCAACAAGTTCATTACCTAAAGTCATCCTTTAACATAAATACCTTCACACTAATAGTCATTTCTATGATTTTTCAATAAAACAACTTGCATATTAAACAGTGTTTTATGTTACAGGAGGTCTAATAGGCAGAAAAATTTCTCTGGATATCAGTTCAGCGCAGGGATTGCTGAATAGTGTCTATCCCCATCCCAGTCCTCTGAGATAACCTGGCCAGTGAAGCTGTCTCAGTTTGGCTTCAGTTTTAATTCCTTTGCCTAGGACAGATGTAAGCTCTGCCCCTCTCTTTGGCTCAGACCCAGTCACTTCACTCATTTACGTGGGAGCCTGATCCATGAGGGACTTGGATGAAGTTCAAAGGTAAACAAGAAAATGAGGTGAACTAGACTATTTTCTTTTTTTCCCCCACTTTGCATGCTAGTAGTTTCAAAATTGAATTTAGTGGTCATCCAATGAATAAATCCTTTTCAATTTGCTTCTTTTTCTTCTCCTTGAAATTTCATTGTTTGTACTCAGATTATTTATGAGTTTCCAGTTTTTACCATACTTTATATTTAAATATTCTTCAAATATTCTTTACAAGTAACAAATAAATCTTAAGTGTATTTTTACATGGGAGCTTTCACAGAAATATATCAGATATAGGGACAGCCCTAACTCACTCAGTTTAGTCTACTACTTTCTCATTGTTTCCCTTTCTTGTCCTAGAACAGCCCTTTATCACTTAAGAAATTGGCATTAGATATAAATATGGCCTTATTTGCCATATTAATCCAAATAAGAGGGCTTAAGCCTATGTTATACACATATGCTCTTTAGCCCACATCAGTCCCACAGGTAGAGTCTGATCTATGTTCTAGGAATTGATCACTAGAGAGACAGGGACCAGAGGAAAAAGGGGCAGCCAATGAAAGGAATGAAGCTTTATGTTCATCACCTCATCTTAGAACAAAGAATGAATGTACCTCCCTCTCCCCAAATTACAACAATGGTTGTTAAGTTCAGGTTTTATTCTCAGAAATCTAGGAAACACTCAGCTAGAATGTATGAATTGAATGGGTTAACAGCACAACAACACACGGACCAGTATCAACTCAAACATCATTTCTAAACTTCTTTTGTAGTTCAGTACTTATTATAGAATCAAACACCTATGTCTCGAGTTCCATCATGTTAAAAAAACAAAGAAAATTATAGTGTGCAATCCCCATACAGTATTAAGTAGATTAAGATTGGGGTCACCCACTGATACTATAGAGTTAAATTGTAGGGATCAAGAAAGTTTTAAAAGGAAACATGAAAACTGGTCACAGTTGCCCACAGTGATCTTCTCAAGAGACCTTGACTTGTATGGAGCGAAGAACTTGGTTCCCCTTAGCAGGTATCTTGTTCCACTTGCTGGAAGTACACCAGCTTACATTGTTGACTAGTCAGTCTTAGAAGGTCAGATTGGGGTGAATACAGATCCATCACTATGAGTAGGCTTCAGGTGGAAGCACTCACCTGAAAATTTCTTCCAGGAGGAAGATTTGTCAACTGTGCAATTTAGGCTCACATAGTAGTTAAGTATGTAAAACAGGTAGCTAAGTCACCCTAGTTCTCAGAGAAGGAAAGGCATTTAACCAAAACAACAACAAGAAAAACAACAAATCAAGAAAAAAACCTAAACACTTCAAAAAGGATACGCTTGTGTGGGGAGCAGGAGATTCCTTTTAGGGAGCCATGAGAAAGAACACCATACATGGCTCAAAGACACTACACCTTTATTACTGTATGCTGAAGAACAATGGTGTTTATTACCTGAGATTAAAGATCAGATCTATATACACAGCATGGGGTTCAGCAGGGCTCTTCAGTCTCTGCGACTTTGGTTCTCACCTCATTTCAGATCTGTCAGATTATCAGACTCTTAGACAGATGCCCAGAAGTGTCTGGCTCATCCACCTGCTCTCTTGAGAGTGCTGGGCCAAGGACACCCCTAAATTGGAGAAAACAACCAGGAATGGCAAAACTAGGAAAAGTTACACTTTTGGTGTGTGGATTTCAACTAATTTTTATCAATTTAACACCCAATTATTCATTTGCCTTTATTCCCTGAAGATAGTTCGATTAGACATAGTAGCTGTGTTTTTCCTAAATCTTTTTTCTTTCTTTGTGAATTCAGAGTAGAAGTAAACTCTATTATTTTTACATATATGCCACTGTATTCAATAAATGCTAAGTAACAGAGGCTTATAAATCTTTTAATAATGGTGCTTTATTCTAATGGTTTTCTCTTGTTCTTCTCATTTAACAAATCTCTGTTCAAATGTGTGTCATAGTGGGGAGTTGCTATCTACCCTGATGGGTCATTGACTCTATAGAACATGGCATATGCTGAAATGAACATTGTAATTACATTTAGACCCAGGGCGACACCCAATTGTTCATTGTCACTTGTAGCTGGAAGCACCTACAAATGGCATATATTAATGAATAAAAGATCCTGTGGTGAGTTAATAGGATAACAAATCTTGACCACTACTATATAAATTGCAAGGGGAGTGGAGCGGAGTTCTTTGTAAACATAAGACCTAGTGGGATGGAATCACCACAGCAGTTTAGAGCAGAAAATATTGAGTTGCTATTGGTCCCTGTGTTCTCATTGTTCTGTCAGCATACTAAGTTCATACATTCTAGCTGGCTGCTTCCCAGATTTCTGAGAGTAAAACCTGAATTTACAACTCTTGCTGTAATTTGGGGAGAGGGCAGTACCTTCACGAACATGCATGTCATGGTCCTCTCACACATTACAAGCTATAAAGAATTCCCTTAAACACCATGGCAGCCTGAGACTTTCTGTTTATTGCTCTTGTGATGTAGGTGCCTGATGTGCTGTAATGAAACATAAAGCATTAATGAAATTCTATTTTATTTCCCCATTAAATTGGAAGAAATAGAAGAGATTGATAACATTCAGCACTGCCGCCGATGCCCAAGGCAGGGGAAACTCGCTCACCGCTGGCGGCTATGTGACTTGCCACTACCTTTCTGAAAAGCCATATGGCAATGTCCATTTCAAGTTAAAGGTGAAGATATCTTTTTTGAATCAGCAAACACAAGTTGGGGAATTTTTATATAAATGTAAAGCAGAATACCTAAGTTTATATATGTGAAGTAGTTTACTGCGGTATTGCTAGTGGTGGCATAAAACTGGAAATGACCTGCGAGTTCATTAATAAAAAAAAATGATTAAATAAAATATGCATTCACACTATGGAATACCAGACAGCTATTAAAAATAATTAATTACATGTATAGGTATTGACATCAGGGGAATGTCTGTATATAGCATATCAAAAGCAAATAACAGAATTGTATAGACTATTCCAGTTTTGAAGCAAAGATAAGAACGGGAGAGAAAAGAAGAAAGCAAGAAGACAGGAGGAGGAAGGAAGAAAAGAGACCAAATGAGAGACACATAAAAAGACAAAGAAAAGGGTGAGGTATGGAAAACAACACAATCTATTCATGTGTATGTGACAGCTTTCCATGCTAGGACAAATATGTGACTGTATTCCATTAAGGGGGTAAATTTTGTCCTGGCTCACTGTTTTGGAGGATTCAGTCCACTATCAGCCACTCCAAGGCAGAAGGATGCAGTGGAGCAAAGCTGCTCACTTCATGGCACCTGGGATGCAGAGAACAGGGGAAGAGCCAGAGAGGAAGGGGCCGGGGAGTAGAAATAGTTCCAAGGTCATGCCCTCGTGGCCCAGCAAGACACACTCCAATGTGAGCTTCCCTAATTGCCTAGACACCTCTGAACCAACTAACGATCAAGATTAACAGGCACAGTATCTACCTATATTTGTATGAATGAGAAAGAATGCTATACCTCAGATAATAATTTTAACACCAGTTGCACAGGGACATGCCACTAAAGGAGAAAATGTGAAGGAATTTAAATTTTGCATTATACTGTAGAGTTCCTTAGGGCTTATTTACCACAAAGAATGTAAATCATTACTATTGCCCATCTTTGTTTGAAAAACAATATCTTAATTTGAAGAAGCTAAGTACATCATGTAGGGGCTTCCATGAGAAGGAGTTACTTTTAGTTGCTTGAAGATCTGAGATAAATGAGGAAACACAAGAACATAATATATGCCCAAAGTACACTTCTGGATGAAGGCAGAGACTTAAAGATATTTTCCTGCCTGGCAGGAATGCCAGCATACTCTGATATGAAAAATGCCTAGAAAGCCTAGAAAAAGAGCCCTCCATTTCAAACCTTAAACTGAAGCTCAGAGGTTGAGCATGAGTTGAAATGAGAGACCAACAGGCCATTTAAGAATGTACAGTTTTGGGTCTTGTGTTTTTGCTTAATGGAGCTCTCAAATAAGTAAATACTAGTGTTATTCCAAGGGGAAAAAAAATCTTGCCTAAACATAAATACTTACCATCATAAGTAGAAATCTTCAAAAATTTAGTAGACCAGTTTCTAGCTTCCTAAATAACTGAGTTCATTCAGTAGTTATCTGGTCTTTGATTATATATTTCTGTAGAATTTTTGAGCATGTACTCCAAACACATTCAATTCATTTGTAAATAATATACAGGTTTTACTGTTAACTATACTTTGACTTAACTTTTAATAAAAAATAGAAATAGATACTTCATTCATTTTTTCTTAATGTATAACCAGTGGGTTGTTCTTCATTTCATGTGATGTTTGTATTCCTCTCTGAGACCCAGTTTTACAGATACAAATGATTTATTGATTCAGTCCAGTTATATGTTCCATTAGGTACATAGAATAATTAGGTTAGAAAAAAATCCATACATGCATCTCTATCTGCCATTCGATTTTTGATATCAATGTAATCTTAACCATTTTACGGTCTAGTGATTTTATTTCCCATGAATATTCAACATTAAGATCTAGAAGACAACCTTAGTAACATGATATTAATAGTACAGTCAATATCATTGCATTCTTCAGAGATCAGGTCACTTAAATCCAACTCATTTCAGTGAAGTCATCTGACCTTTAGTCTCATCCCTAAGGCCATGTACATATGAGAAAAATCTCAGACTTAACAGATAAACTAGATGATGATTCATACAATGAAAAGATCTTTTTGTTATACTGAAGAACAAACTTAGGCTATCTTTACCTAACTATCTTCATTAGTAATATGTGAAAAATTATGCTACACATAATTTATGGATAAACATCAGTCAAACCATCAAGGGAGTAAGTGATATTCATTAGCACATATCAAGGCTAATTGGATAAATTACAATGAATGGAGTCTGAGGTCTTGGAGAGTAGCTTAGTAGCAGACTATGTGACTAGCATACATGAAGCCCTGGTTTTGATCTCTAGGATCATACACACACAAACACACACACACACACACACACACACACACACACACACACAATCTCGAAATGTATCTAGAAGAAAGTATTTTGCATATTTGGCCCAAAAAGAAACAATAAATGTTTAAGGTGATGGATATACTAAATATCTAACTCAACTACTATACAGTGGAAACATGTATCAAAACATCACACTGTAACCCTAGATATGTGCAATGATGTATCCATTTAAAATCTTAAAAATTATAGGAAAATCATCTAGTAATTTAACCTATACTAAAAAGTTAATTTTTCTTCAAGTGTGCTTAACACAAATACTGTTGTCCTTAGGACAAATATGGTTCTTACAACAGACTGATACAGAACCCTGAATAAATGCTTCTTCTTGCTATGAGTCTTCTTGCCCCAAGCACTCACACATATGTATATTTCTAAATTTTTCAGATACACACATATACACATCTGTATATATGCATATATAATAGTAAATTTTTTCAGATAGTTTGTTTTGATACATGTAATGAAGTTTAAGTGCATAAGCACTTATATCCTTAAACTAATATGTCTATGCTGCCAACCAGAATCACGCAAATATACTTTAGTAAATTCAACATTTAAAGAATTTATCATTATTTCACTCAATCAGATATGCAGGCTGAATGTTTTCTGCTTACAAACATCCCTTCCACATCTGATGCTGCCCTCTTTTTCTTTCTCCACACTCCTGGATGAGTCTTTGATGGCACATATTGATGGCCTTTCTAGCCTCTGGCTTTTGTTTGTGTTTAGCCAACAGCAGGCTAATGAGAAATAATGGCAGAGCATCAGAGAATGAATCTCCATTTCTGATGGGCTACAGTTCGGCAGTATCTGAGTTCCTCTAATGGCCACAGCTTTTGCTGAGTTTTCTCCTACAGCAACTGCCTCAGCTAGAGCTTTTCTTGTCCTGATAATTCCTACTCAGCCCTCCACCTCCCACCCCACTTTGCCTCTCAGACCTAAGAGTGGTAGTAGCTCCCTGCTTTCCAAAATATATTATTTTCCTTTATCCCTACACATAGCTTTGTAAATAGTTCTCTTATTAAACTCTCTACAGTTAGACCAATTGTGTATATCATCAATTTCTTTTGGATCCTGGTCCATATACTTATTAGCAAAGAATCTGTTTAGAGTTCTATAACATAAAAAATAAATGAGAAATTGATTATGCTTTTAAGTAGTTTATAGTCTATAAAGCAGGTAGCTGTGGCTCATCATATGTCATTAGTTAATTAATGTCAGCTTAGATATAACTTAGAAGAGAATAGAACTGACACATGAATGCAGGAGGAAAAAGAAAGAAAACTCTGTGGGATGACTCGTTTCCTACATACTTGTTTAGCATAATTTATTTACAAGTTATAAAATACATTTATATTCAGAAACATTGTAAGCTGGTTTTAAATGTTTTAAGAACTTTCTTAATATTTGTATATATGTGAAAGGGAAGTTAAAAATTCATGTGTCTTTGTACCTAATATCTGTTTCACATATTTGCAAATTTTATGGAATATTCTTGTTTTGTAAAATTCTACTTACAAATCCACAAATGCTAAATCTTTCTTTCAAGGAATATTTACAACTACTTAGAATCAATGTAGTTATATAGGATACATTTTAATAATTTGATGCAGATAAACTCAGTTTTGGTAATAATTTCATTATAACAAATTATTGGCTGGGTTTCAGTAGTGAAAAGACAATATACTTTACACTAAAATAATTCTATTTAATGGTGTTCATTCCATTCAGCAAGCTAAAAAAGAAAGTTCATTCCATTCAGAAAGCTTTTTACTGGAAAAGCTTTGGATTTTCAAGGTGTAGTGATATCAGATAGACAAATAAATAAATAAATGTATAATGCACAGTATTCATTTTCTTTTCTTTATTAATTCCATAAACTTAAGGTGTATAGTATGTTTTCATGTCCATAAACACAGTGAAATGATTATTATAAGTAAACAATTGACCATAGCCATGATACATACTTCCTTTTTAAAAATAGAAGTCTTTATTTTAAATAGCTTTATTTAAATTTATATTTTGTAAATATATAAACAATAAATGAGACAAAAGGAGGCCACTCCTATCTTTAAAATTTATAATGGGAAATCTACACATGAAAAGTAATGACAGATTAGAAGGTAGGATCATTTCTCTATATTTACTTTTAGATAGCTAGCAAAGCTAATCTACAATCATCCAGTTTAATTAGAGTTTAACAAATATCCCCACAAGAATATGTTCCTGCTTGCTTCACAGCTTCCTGGATTTCTTTTATCATAATGGATTTCTCATTCACACTGCATTTCAAAACAAATTTTGTATGACTTCAATGGATATAACATGGAATTAACATATATTTAAACATTATTGTTTGAAGTCTTTGATTTTTTTTTCAAGAACTGAAGCTTTAAAGAAAAACTGATTTTTAGGCAGGACCTTCTGAGTACAAGGTGGTTCACATTAGGGCTGCAAAAAATAAATAAATAAATAAATAAATAAATAAGTAAAAAGAAGTGCTAAAACATTGGCAGGAATAACTGTAAAAATCAACAAGTATATTACCTCATTTTCTTAAGACAGCTGTGAGACTTAAAAGATTTGCCTCTGTCTCATTGGCATGGTTTTCAGAAGTGTAGAAACATAAATATATCTCTGTGAAATAAATGTAGTGTCAGTAAATCTGGTTCATCAAGTGCATGCAAAGCTTTGAACTGCACAGCCTCCAGTGGTGCATTAGTGGTGCAGACATACATTAAAGCATTTAGCATGAAAATCATCCCCTGTAAAATGGGGCAGAAACACATGAAATACTCTTATCAATCTCAAGTCCAAACGGATTACAATTTAGAACATATGCAAGATTAGTTTTGCAAAATGGAGTTATTAGTTTCTACAATAATTTTCTAACTATTTGGGGATTTATTTTGCCTATACTTTTGAATCCACTGAGCAGGGAGAAGAGAAAGAAAATATTTCAATAATTTATTTTTGTTTATTTGGCTAGAATATCAAATCATGAAACATTCACTGAACATAATTAGCTCCCCTGAACTATGATTCCAAATCTCTTGGACTGACGCAGGGCCAGCGGACCAGATGGTGTGTTCTAACATAATGCCTTTGAAATGGACGCTCGAGTTCAGGTCCACAGGCCACAGGACAACAGAGGCAGATTGCACCATGGATGTGATACATTCAACTCAGAAGCCCCGTGGCTGGCAAGGGCTACTGTACTCTCTGCCAAAGGGCAAACTAAATGCCATCTTTCTCAATCCTTAGGCTCTATCTTAGCATGTGGCTGCCTCTTGCGTTTTTAACCATTTGAAGAGGTCAGAGAGAGGTGATTGTGAGAGGCCAAGAAGACAAAACAGGTGAGGAAGAGAAGGAAGCTAATCAGTAAATATCCATAAGCTTTTATGCTCAGAAAACGGTATGTTGGCATTCACAAAAAAAAAAAAAAGGATAGGCTTGTCTCCAAAATTACCTTGTATACAAAGAGATTTTCATATATTTGTGATATATATATATATATATATATATATATATATATATATATATATATCTGTAGAAAAGTTTAACTGCAGAAAAGCAGTGGAAGAAATTCATTAGAGAAGACTTTAAACTTGATAATTATGGGCAAAGCAGGCTACCCAAATGGAAGTTGAGCAATTTAAGATGTCTTAATTAGATTTAAAACCAGAGCTTAGAAAAACTAAATTAGCTATGTTGAATCAGATAAAAAAATCTGAGATAAAATGCATAGTTATTATTGGCTTAGTTAAGATAGTCTGTATAGCTTTGTGCTAGTGGTTCTAAAACAGCCTTTATAAGGAGTAACAACAACAAAAACACAAGCCATTGAGTAGGGACTTTATTCCTAGACTTACACTTAACATTTGAGAACTTGTTTTAACAATTGCCCTCCTATCAAGTAAAAAAGTGAAAATAAATAAGCAAGAAAGCAAAGAGAAGCTTAGTATCAATACTGGGGGAAACAAAAAACTCCAGTTAACTCCAATTTATTATTCATTTGCAAGTTAGAAATGTACGTCAAACTGTTGTGATTCCCAATCATTCCAAAATAATGACAGCATGGGTATGGAAGAAGCCAATCAAATAGTCAACACATGGTTACATTTACTAGGTAAGTATAGGATATTAGCATTAAGAAGAGAAAGAGCAGAGGGAGAATAAAAAAAATCTACAGTAGTACACTCCTAACACTAGCCGCTTGATCAGTCATATTTATGGGGCAAATAAGACTTAGGTACCACGCTGAGAATTCATCTTGGAACAAAATACAAACAGTCCTTGTCATAATGGAGCCTAGGAACAGGATGGATGTTAAAAAAAAAACACAGAACATGTAAGTTATACATTGTAATAAGCACTTAAGAAGTATAAAACCACCGGTGTGAGATGATAGTGGGAAGATGTGATTTGGATGAGGGCCTTGCTAGAAAGTGATATCTAAGCTGAGATCTGAAACTAGAGGAAAAAACAGCAGACCACTGCCAAAGGAAGAATGTCCCAGCCTGAGGCAGCAGCCCGATTTGGCATGGTGCATCTTGAAGATAGGGATGATGGGTAGAGTGGCTAGGGCGTGTGACAGGAGGAGAAGGAAGGAAAGACGCCTGGGGTAAGACAAGGGGCTGGTTCATGTAGACAGTAAAGACTGTGGATTCCAGTCTAAGACTTAGGACTCGGGCAAGGGCACAGAATTTGGAAATGATGAAGCAAAACAGTGACATGATTGGATTTGCATTTTTAAGGGATCACTGTCATGTGTGTGCCAACAATGTTGTAACAGTCTCTGGATTCTCAGCGTATGCTGGTTCGTGTATCCATTTAGTATTCATACTGGAAAACATTTTTCTACATTTACATTGTTTGCCAGTTTTACTGAACAGGAGAGAAATGCAAAGATCACTAAGGCTTAACAGTTTGCTTTTAAGAAATGTTAACACATTATTAAATAAATATGATTAGAGGTAAGTGTTTATTTACAGCTATGTACAACATGCTAAAAGAGACTAAGGGGATGACTTCGCAAAAGAGATAACTGCCGAGCTGTCTTGTAAGGACATAAGAAGTGTAAGATATCCCAGGCAGCAGCAAATGCAATAATAATGAGGCATTAAAAAGTATGGGGGGAATTGGAGATGAAATAAGTTCAACGATGCTACACCAGAAAAAGTATGAGAAGAGAAGGTTGGGAAAGGTGAGTCTGTAGAAAATGGATAAGGATATTTTATATGCTAGGGTACTTGAACTCCATAGTGAGTCAGTGGGGAGGTTACCCACCAAACTGAAGCCACATGAGACACTGTATTTTAGAAAGATAATTCTTGTCCTATGTGGAAGCTTGGGAGGTCAACCTAGAATGAGAGATGGCCAGAACACAGCCCAAGGGAGCATGTGGAGATGGCAAGGAGGGAGAGGGCTGTTGTTCCCATTCATTCACATTTCCATTTCTTCCACAGCCACCTACGGTGAGGAAGTTTCCTGGAGGTTCCATTATGTTGACACCAGAAACAGTTTTAAGAGTAGTTGGACAAAAAGTGCAATGAGGAACATTGGATGAGGAGCCACTAGGAAAGGAAGCCAGGAAGCCCTAGGTACAAATTTTTCTATTTCCTAATTTTGTCTAGGAAATTGAATGACTTCTTCTATCTTCTTTTATCGTCTCATCAGCTAAGAAGGATTTAAAAGTAGCATGTGTCAGCCAGACAAGGAGACACATATCTGTAATCTTAGCACTTTAAGAGACAGAGGCAGAAAGATTGCAGATCTGAGCCCAGCCTAGGCAAATTAGTGAAACCTTGTCTCAAAAAAATAAAAAAGGTCTGAGGATGTAGCTAAGCACTAAGACATTTCATCTCTGGCATTTTGTTCATAACAGTTTGAACAAATATAAGATGCCATCTTCCTGGGTAAGCTGTCTTCTAATTATTGCCATAATCAAATGACACATTATCATGGCTTTACCTGTTAGTAATCTAGTAATGAGATTTAAAAAATAAATCTATAATCTTCCACTCTAATCATTTAATTCCACAATAACTGGGAATATGAACAGAAAAGCAGTAACTTGGTCAAGATGTCACTTCCAAAATCTCCAGGTTTCTGAAGCCAAGGCCAGGGTCCTTTGCTTTGGAGCCTTTATCAAATTCTGATGTTATGACTCAGCCTTGAATATTTTCTTTTGCCCATGAGAAATTTTTACTTGGATCCCTGTTTTCATTTGAAAATACATAAGCACATTGGCACTTTTGATATATTAGTTGTTATTCAAACCCCTGTGATCAAAATCATTATTTTTGTCACTGACTCAAGGTCCTTGGTCACTATCTGAAATAATCAAATCATAAAATTAAAATATCTCTGTCATCAAGCCTTGCTGGTCTTTGACATTTATCTCCTCCTATATTGTCACTGGTATTACTGGAGCGAAAGAGCACCTCAACCTACCCTCTGGAACTAAAGTTTATTCGGTATTTTCCAGGTATCCCATTTACTCAATCCTTCATATACATCAAGAATTCAAGAACTCTTGAATAATGTCACATTCTCAAATATTACCTGTTTCTACCTCTTATAACAATGGCACAAAAAACTTCATGCACTACACACACTGAAGAAATACTTACTTAATTACACTGATCTTTAAAAAAACCAAGCTAGATGTAGTCTAATAAATTTACAGGATTATTTTGATAAGACATAGGAAATCTTAGATTACATTGGAAAGATGCTGAAAAGCTTTTTAAAATGCACAAGTGGAAAGAACAAAAATATAAATGTAAAGTGTTACAGTTTGTGTCTAGATGGTCCCCCCAAAGCCTCACGTAGAAATAGAGTTTTTTCAGAGGTGACAGAATCTAGAATGTGTGATGCTGGGATTGAGGGTGTGTGATTAGTAAATCAATCCACTGATCGGTTTGGTATAGTTCTGGCTATGATTAAAGATATGAATGCTACAGCTGCCATAGGGCAGGTAGCCTGTGTACAATATAAGGGACAGAGAGAAGCTTGATCCCCTGCCCTGGTCACTTTACTACCTTCTGCCTGCCATGAACTGTGCTGGTCTGCCATGAACTGTCCTCTCTGCCTTGGAGCTAGTCAACTATGGACTGAAACCTCTACAAACTGTTAGCTAAATAAACTTTTCCATTTTAACTTTTGGCATCAAACATTTTGTCTCAGCAACTAGAAAAGTAACAAACACAGTAAAGCAACTGCCTTTGTTTTTTATTTTTGTACTATTATTATATGTTTTTTAAAATATATTTATTTTAGCCTAGTTATAATAAATGCTTATAAAAAATTACAGATAATATAGAAAGTATAGAAAGAAAAGTAAAATGGAAACTTTGTTGTTGTTTTTGTTTTGCGGGGGGGGCGGTTTTTTGGTATCAGGGATTGAACTCAGAACCTCACGTTTGCCAAGCAGGCACTTATGCTGCTGAGCTAAACCCCATGGTTCCAATAGCACCTTTTTATAATCACTGATTATGAACTGATCTTCAGATTCAACATAATCCAAATAAAAAAACACAAAAGGTTATTTTGTGATTATTGACTGATTTTGAAGTTTATTTGCAGAGGCAAAAGACCTCTAATAGCTAACTCATTATTGAAGAAGGAGAAGGCAGAGGACTAACATTACCTGACTTCAAAACTTACTGTGTAGCCACATTGATCAAGATAGTACAGTATTGGTGAAAGAAGACAGATAAATCCATTGGGTGGAACTGACCCACACATACAAAGTCAACTGATCTTGGACAAAGGACAAAAGGAATTCAGTGGAGAAAGAATATATTCTCTCTCTCTCTCTCTCTCTCTCTCTCTCTCTCTCTCTCTCTATCTCTCTTTTGCTCTCACTCTCACTCTCCAGTTCTTCATGCAGGATGGGCAAGTACTCAACAATTGAACTTCAGCCTCAGATTTATTTATTTATTTATTTATTTATCAGGGTCTTTTTAAGTTGCCCAGGCGGAATCACACTTGTAAATTTCATGATTTACCATCTCCATCTCCAGTAGCTGGGATTTTAGGAATGTATAACCATATCCAGGTAAACAGTCTTCTCAGCAAATAGTGCTGACTGACCTTATAGCCTTTACAAAAAAGTTACTCAAAATGGATGATAGACCTAACTGCAAAACACAAAATTACAAAACATCTAGAAAATTACATAAAAGAGAGCCTATGACCCTGGGTATGGTGATGGATTTCATATAAAACATCAAAGCCAAAAATTAATGAAATAAATAATTGATGAACTAGACCTCATTAAAATTTAAAATATCTATTCTTTTTTGATTATGCCAAAAGAATGAAAATACAAGTTACAAATTGGAAGAGAACACTTGCCAAAGACACTCTAATAAAGGACTATTATACAGGATATATAAAGAATTGCTAAAATTGAACATTAAGGAAACAAATCACCTGGTTAAAATAGATAAAATACATAAACAGAAACCTTATTAGAGAAATACAGAGAGCACACAAGCATATGGAAAGATGGTCAACATCATGTGTCATCAGGGAACCCCCAGGTGAAAACAGTGAGATACCTATTTCTGGTAAGGACACAGAACAACAAGAAGTCTCACTTGTTATTGATGACCAAGCCAGTTTAGAAGATAATTTGATCATTTCTTAGAAAACTGTCATGGTTTATGTTGGTGGTCCCCAGGCCTCATGTATTTGCATTGTGCATTTGTGATTGTTTCATTGTCTAGTGCTTGGATTGGTGGTGTCAGTGCTACACCCTCCTAGGGGGTGGAGCCAGGATGTGATGTAATGGCAGGAAGAAGGTGTGTCTCTCTCTTGCAGGTTTCCTGCTTGCTGTCTGCAGCCACCATGAACTGCAGCCCCGCCATGCCACCCTGCATTGGAGCCAACTGAGTACGGACTGAAACCTCCAAAAACTGTAAGAAATAAACCTTTCCTTTCCAAACTTTGGGCATCAGGTATTTTGTCTCAGCGACTAGTGAAAAGTAACTAAGACAAAAACTAAATTAAACTAAATGCTCTCACCACACAATCTAGTAGTCATTTTCCCTGGTATTTACCTAAGTGAACTGAAAACATGTCTACACCTAAACCTGCACCTGTTTGTGGCAGCCTTACTTACACCTGGAAAAATTTGGAAACAACTGAGATACCTTTCAGTAAGTCAATGAATATACTGTTGTATATTCAGGCAATAAAATAGTATTCAGCACTCAAAAGGAATGAACTAGCAAGCCATAAAAATATGCACAATAAACAGAACCAATACTGTCAAAATTGCCATACTCCCAAAACTGGGTTACAGATATAATCCAATACCAATCAAAATACCAACAGCATTCCATGCAGAATTAAAGAAAACACTCATAACATTTACACGGAGTCAGAAGAAACCCAGAATAGCAAAAGCAATCCTGGGCAACAAGGGCAAAGTAGGAGGCATCAAAATGTGTCTCTTCAAGTTATACTGTATAGCAACAATGATAAAAACAGCCTGTTACTGGCAGAAAATATACATGAATATCAAAGGAATAGAATATAGGATGCAGAGACAACCCCGTATACATTCAGCTATTTGATCTTTAATATAATGGACAAAAATGTATGTTGGAGCTCACATAGCTTATTCAACAAAAGGTGCTGGGAAAACTAGTTACCAATATGTAGAAGATTGAAGTTGGACCCATATCTCTCAACAAAATCAAAATGGATTAATATCTAAACATCAAAATAGAAATAACAAACTTTGGATACTAATAATATGTCCGTGTGTGTTTATCAGATGGAAAAAATGCTCCACTGTGGTGTGGGATGGCGATCCTGGGGTAAGTTATGAGTGGATGAAGAAGATGCCGGGCATGCAAACTGTGTTTTCTGCTCAATTTTACTGTGAACCCAAAAATAAGGCGTATTATTTTAGCAAACTTCAGTGTGTTTATCTATCGGGCTTCTTGATAAAGAAAAAATGCATTGAAAAGAAGTCACAAAAGCATAACCTTTAACAGATCTGATTATACTTTAAAAAGTACATGTGCATATTGCATTAAAATCAAACTACAATAAAGAAAATCCGTGCTCTGAATTTCACTCTTAATCTGTTAATATTCTTTTCATATAAAGCAATTTGAAAAGCACCTCCAGTGAAAAAAGACTAAGTTCATGACAGAAAAATTTATAGATAAAACATATCATTTAATGAGAACATGGTCTGATGTCCTTGTAATCAAACCAAACTATAAATTAAAATAATGAAATCATTTATCAAATTAATAAAAGTTAAAGTGAATGAAATCAGTGTTAATTAGTAAAAGAGAGATGGATGATCCCATACACTGCCACTGGAATTATGTAACAACAAACATGTACAAGATAGCATCTTAAATTGCATGATGGATCTTAACAATTTCACTTTTAACCCACCAATTCACTTTTAGAAAACTGCTCCTAACAATTATCACACAGAAAGGATTCATTCATTAAGATAATGAATTACTTATAAATGTTAAAAATACAAACAAAACTAGATTGTGCTGTATAGGTAGGAAATAATACTAAGTATATAATTTCATGTTTTTAGTGCTCTTAAAATGATTGTAACTTAGTGCCTAAAATTTTTCAATTTATTAAAAAAGTTCAAAAAACATACTTGAAAATATGTAAAAGATGACAGCTATAAAATGATGATATGTTTTTTTCTATTTAGAGTCTCAAAGAGAATGGGAAATCTGTGAGAACCAGATAGTACAATGCTTAATCAGAAAATATGTTTAGAGATAAAAGGTTTATATCAGCCATAGCAAATTAGAAAATATAACAAAAATAAAAAGTAAAATTTTACACTCAAAAGACTCAACTGATACAGAAGATAAATGAGAAGTGGAAAATATATTTGTGAACTTTAAATAAAGTTTTTTATATTTATTATCCACATAGTGAGTTAAAACATCAACAGGAGAAAGGAAACAATCCTTAATAAAATACCAAAAAAAGACATGAAAATAACTTATTAAAGAAAATGACAATTATTACTAAGCATGTGAAAATTTTTTCTACTGCACATAAGAAAATAAAAATCAATGAAACAGCTTGGGAAAACAAAAAGAATTTTGTTTCGTTACGTCTCTCAGATTGGCCTTAACTAGAGTATAAGATTAGGGTTATTTTCTGACTGCAAGGTAGAATAAAAATATGTATAAATTTTCTGGAGGTAAATCAGCAACATTTGTTAGCAGACAACAAAATTTATAATATATATATTCAAAGATTTTGCGACTTCACTTCTATAGCTTCTTTTACAGAAAGTGCACGAAGATTTATGTAGTTAGAGGATGTTTACATCAAAATTTATGATAATAGAAACCATATTAGCTATGTCCTTTAGGGCATTTCATATTTACTAAGTCTAGGAGTGGCATTACCGAAGGAGGCACAGGAAGCATGGAGGAATTAATGCCCCGTGAGCAAACTTTGACCAATGGGAGACAGGAGTCAGCAAACAAACCACTCTCCCTTCTTCCCTTCCTTGCCCTGCGATAATGTTTATGTCTCCTCTTAGAATATGATTCTCCGAGTCTGAGCAATCAATCATGTTTAATACTGAGCAGTGGTCAGGGCTAAATCATCCTCATTTGGGCTCCCCTGCCATCCTCCTCTCACTTCCCTTTTCTCTCTCAGTTACCCTCTAGGATTGGACTGACACTCATTCAGAAAATGTGACTGATCTCAAATTGTACCTTGCTTGCAAGTGAACAATTTAGATTGTCACAGGATGTGCAGATGGATGGGTGGGTGGATGAATGAATGGATGGACACATATACATATTCACATCTATACAATATTATGAATATTGCTAGATACATACACCCAGAAAATAAGAGGCCTCTGGTTCACAAACAGCTTATTACAGAAAAAGCAGCAACCAGGGAAACACCTTGCTTAGATTTTCTGAGCCCCAGGGCATGCAGGGCAGTACCGCAAAGACCACAAAGACCAGTTGACAGCTGCACATGCAATCAGGTATATTATATGAGAGGAACCTCTAAACTAGGCATCTCTGACCTTATGTAACACTGTTGACAATGTGTCAATCCTCATTCTCACTAAGGAGAGGAAGAAACATTAGCCTGTTTTTGAAATGTAAGCACATCTGAGAGGAGGTGGTTTGTTAGGCAGCAATAGATTATTAGAACGTGGGGAAGTGTTCCTGATAAATTAGATAAGCAATTCAAGGATGGAATATACAACTTGATCCCATGTGCAGATATGTACACACACACTCCCAGGAAGAAAATCCAAAACATAAATAAATAGACAAAAATTACCAAATGGATTTGAAATTTCTACTTTATATTACATGTAGTCATTGATATTTTTCTTAAACAAAAATATTGCATAAGCTACTTTCCAGTTGCTGGGACACAATACACAACAGAGAGTTATTAGTAGGAGACAGGTTTAGTTTAGACATCTGGCGATTCAGTATATGTATGGCCAGCTGATCTCCAAGACAGAACTACATGATGGAAGGGTGAGGTGGAGCAAAGCTGCTTAATTCATGGGGCCAGGAAGCCAAGTAGGGGAACAAGGCCAGAGAATGGGTGAAGGACCCAAACAGCACCCAGCACTATGCATCCATGCCCTGCTCATCTATACCCAGGAGCCTGTTTTATTAAGTTACACAAGGTTCTTAATCCAACGAAATTGACATATTAGGAGCAACAGTCACAGATATATATTAGTTTTACTGGGAAGAATGTTTTGCTCTTCTAAAATAGTGTACACTAAAATACACTAAACTAGTGTATAAATATCTTAAACTCTGGATTATGTGTTCTTGTGTTTTTATTTTTTCATCTATTTTATTTTCCCACCATTTCCCACCTACCTACAAAGAGTAGGTAGTATGTATATATGCAGTGATAGAAAAGCACTAGGAATGCTTTCAAATAGTAGAAGCTTGTTTCCCTTAAAATAGAAATGTCAGCTGATTTTCCTACTGTCTTGGTTACCACGTGAAATAACAGGATCATTGGAGGACTTTTAAAGAAGAAAGTGCTATCTATACAGAAAGATAAATAATGTCTGTTCAATTATTAGGTTAAAACTAAATATTGATTAACAATTTTCTATTTTTCTCTCTAAAAGCTAGTGAAAACATTATGAAATTTCTTAAAGTACATAATTTCAAATTACAGTTGTTAAGGATAAATGGCAGATACAATAATTTTCTTTAGCCTTCTTCATTATTTCAAACAATTCAATAAGAGTTTCGTAGAAGAACATCAATAAGTACTTTTGTAGATTATCAGACAAACCTGTAGCATTGTATTCTAATACACATTACCCTATAGCTTCTGTATTAAATGATAACCTCAAAATCTAAGAAATGCAACACAGAATAAATGCTTTCATGTTAGGCAGAATTATTTTTCTGTTTAAAGATGTGAACAAAGTATATTATTAAATCAGAATGAAGACAAAAGATAGTATCTTTATAATTCCCAATAAATTGCTTCAATTTCTTTAACTAACTAGTATAACTCAAGTAGGTGCGTAGGTATTTTAAAATACCGTATCTATTTTTCTACTTAACATGCTTCTCTTTCTCACTTTCTTAAATTAACTACTGTTATCTATCAGTGGAAAACTAATAGAAGCAATACATTGAAGATTACATCTATTCAATTTTACTAAATCTCTGTAGAAAGAACAGTTTGGGACAGCAGTACTGAATACATACTTTCTATAGTGATGGAGAATCCATAGATCATACCTGCATAGATTTTAATATTAATATAAAATATTGGCTCTTTAGAATATACTCCATTAAGGTTCATTCTGTCCCAATAATATAAATGTGTTTTTTGTTCCTCTATCTTGATAATGCAGTGGCTTGAATCATACACTTAAAACATTACCAAAGAACTCCATATTACTAGAACTCAAATCCTACAAAAACAGGTAATCTAGCCAAATGAAATAATTCAAAAATAACTGATACACGTATGCTGGGATGTCAAGATTAGTAACACATTAAAAACACTTCTTATGCACAGATCCTGAAAATAAATACATAAAAATCAGTTAAAGTGAAGGTAAATCATCAGATTGAGAGATGCTCATCACCGTCTTGAAATCAAATGGTTTGCTTGGTCTCTAGCTACTGTGTCTGTACACATTTGTGCTTTATCCTGGGCTGTGATGTGGTCCTGAAAGGCAGTGACTGTACATGTGCACTTTTCATGAAACAAGTGTAACATAAATGCACTTGTATAAAGAGAAAAGCAAAAGAGGTTTCTAGAGTTGCATGAGTTTCTTTCCTCTTAGGCGTATATGTGTCATTTTCTCAAAGCCATGTTGACAATGAAAGCCTTGAAGAGATAATCATGTAAATTTTTAAAATCTAGTTCCATCACAATTTAAGAAAATATACCCAAATTAAAACAGATGAAAAATATTCATTCAATTTAAGAATATTCAGAAAAAAAGATAACAGCTCATCTGCAGAATCGAGGGTGCACCAGATTTAGAAAGAAATTTTATTTTACATCATTAACAACATTTCTGCCCAAGAAAAAAAAAAGTGGCTTCTAGTAGAAAATAATAAGTAAATAAAGTTAGAGAACCTAAAATCTGTATGTGGGACACTTCCACGTTTTCTGCAGGATGAAACTGTTCAGGATAATAGAGATCAAACACCTGTGAGGTGACACAGTAGTATGACACAATAAACTGTATGTCCAGTTGGGTATTTTGACTTCCCCTCCACCACTGCCAGCTGTTTAACCCTAGAAAAGTTAGCTCACTTCTCAGGGAAGTGCTTCATAGGGTTTTACGCAGCATGAATTACGGGATCTTCCCAAATGTTTCTACTTCTGTACTAGAGACCATTTTGGGTAGAAGCAGAGCCATAAAGGAAAGAAATGAATTCTTCATGGTCCTAACAGAATATTTAGTCTCCCTTAATCATCTGTCAGTTTTCTACATGAACGACATTTTTATTTTCCAAATCCCAATGTGTCCTTCCTTTCTTTCAAAACTCTGCCAAAACTATTTTCCAACTTTCCTTGCTAAAAACATCTCAACTTTATTTAATCACTATAATCAATCCCACAATTAGGTGTGTCACACCTTAACATAAAAATTAGACACACACTTGTCAGCCTATGTGTTAATTTTTATTTGAGAATCTATCTGGGTAATCTCTTTGCAAATTATAACTAATATAGGAACAGAAATCAATCCTATCTATGCTCATAAAATAACTTGGTAGATTCTAGCATGAAAAACTGTGTGCTTATACAAAAATGTTTATTGGAAACTTGAAAATATATAGAGCTTAATTTAGTTTCTTATATGCCTATTGTAACATCTGATGTGTCACCTACTATGGCAACAATTCTTCTGACTTAATGTACTTTCTTCCAAAACTACCACATATACAAATTTTTTAGTTAAAAACAAAACCACAATTATATCAAAACTATCACTTAAACTCACTGAAGTTTTTTTAAAGGGAGATTGTTAGTAAAATGCAGTTTAAAGGATTTAAACTATTCTTTTCAAGGTAAGAGGTCCTTTTTGTAGAAAACTTTAAGCGCAAGGTGTGTAGAGATGCTGAAAGGCTATAAGGCATTATTTTGTTAAAGGCAAAATAGTGCCATTGTCAAGATAAGTAGAAAAATGATGTTAATTTCTAAAGGGTAAACTAAGCTTACCACCTAGAAATTAAAGCAGGATAAAAGTAACCTTCCATTAGGTTGGTGATGTGTGAAGGGAGTGATATTATTTTATCTGATATAAATTCATGAAAAAGAAAAAAATCAAGCTATATTCTTAGAAAAGCTAAAAAACACATATAAGTGTGAAGCAGCTAGTATGTTCTGACATGTCAAATCAATCCACCACTTTAGAGAAATTGATTTGGAGAAAAGAACATTGTCAATTTCATGTTTCTATTACAAAAAACAATAGGTGTATTTAATTAACACCTAGATCAAAATATGTTTTGGAATGTTACCAAAGTACCATTGCAACAAGTGGCTTTATTAAACAATTTAAAGTCAGTACTTGAGGACTACTACATGCCGATGAAATGACTACATATTGATTAAACAAGAGTGGTCTTTAAAGGCAAGGAGTCCCAGGAACCCCAACTGTTTGGAAGAAGGACTCATCTTTAACCGTGATGAAACAGAAACCACCGCTTGTGTCAGAAGATCGCTAACATTCACTGATCAGTGCCCACCAGCAGGTCACTGCGTTCAGCTGTCTGGGGCTCATCTAACAGCTCGCTCACCCTGGGGTGAGCTGGCCCCTGGAGACCTACTGTGGGTCATCATTAAAGCTCTTTGAGAGCTATTTTGTGCCAGAGGTAGCACTCTCTCTAGAGATTTAAACCTCATAATCATCTCTGACTTGTTCTAACTTGATGTTAGAATTCTGCAATGATCCAAGTCCTGCAGGAAACACATTCCTTTGTGAGGAATGTCTGGCTTTACTAGGGGAAAAAAAACAAAAACATGGAAGCCTTTCATCCTTTCATCTCCTGAGACACTGGGGTCTGGTTCTACAATTTTCATAGGAGAATAAAAACACTACCATTCCTGTAATACCATATAGATCTGCCCCTAAATAGCACCATAGCATTTTTTGCCCTTTAGACTGTCTGCAAACAGTATAATACTGAGCTATTATAGTTCTTATCAAGAAATTTAATTAACATAGAAAAAATTGCAAAAGAGAACTTGAAACAGCTTTCAGAGCTCCCTGGACCAGTTGTATTAGAAGCATATCAGCTGCTCACTAAACATAGATTCCAGGATCTCATCTCAAACCATCTACATCAGAAACTGCAGGAAAAGAGCTCAATAATTGGTATTTTAAACAAGGAATCTATTTGATTTCTATGAGTACTCAAATCAAAAACCCCAGACTACAGGATTCAGAATTCATTCAGTCCTTGAGATGTTCAAAGATCTGCTATCTTTGAGTGGCATTTAACCTTTACAGGTATTTTTTACTATTTGACTATTTGAAGGACCAGCTTGATTAGCATGTGTCTAAGTGCTGACATAAATCACTTCTGCTTCTGTCTTTCCTATAGAAATGTTGAGAAGGACACTGCTAGTATTCTGCTCACATTAACTCTAATCCCTAAGCAACAATATGAATTCCTTTTGCTTATTGTAAAGTCTGTTGTTCATAATCCCTCCATTTCCGTTAGCTCCAAGAAACTCGAAACCAAATTATGTGTAATTATAGCAAATCGTCTTAACCCTTACAGGCAGCATGTTTGTCCCCTGTCTCTTCCTTCTCTTTGGTTTTTCTCTTCCTTTCAATTGTAGTACTCATTGACCGTTTTGAAAGTTACAAGGGAAAACAAAGTAGCAATGTTCTCTTGGAAGGAGTCAAGGTATGAGAAAATCTCAACTAAAGCCATAGTGGTTTTATCACTTTTACGTTCTTCTATTTAGAACGCAGATCAGTCTCCATTTGAAACCTGGGTGGTCCCATTGTTCCCCCATATACTGTCGTCTACAAAAGTGGAGTTGGTGCAAATTAGTCACAAAACTGTACGAATTTCAGATACATGGTCAAGGTTTCCAGAATAAAAATTTGGGGAAGCTCTAAATTCCTTGAAATAGCAGGTAGGAGATAGATGAGGAGTAACCATGAACAGTTTGAAACCTAGTCTGGACAGGTGAGACACCCCAGCACTGCATGTCAGAGGAATCTGGAATTTACAGCATTAGTTCTAATAGGCCTGTTGGAAGCTGCACCAATCGGACAGAACCTTTTAATCACTCTTCCCCTTTAGGACTGTTTCTTTCTAAAATCAAGTGTTTTGGTTTGTAGATCACCCCAAACAGATAAGGAACTGGCTGATTTTTTTTTTCTTTTTCTTTTCACAGGAAATGACTGGTAGAGTAGGTGTTTTGAGTAATATAAAAATTGAATTTAGAATTCTGGAGGCTCAAGTAATCATTTTTGGATAAGTGAAAGTACACACAAGGTATCTGAGGATTTCAATATTTTTGAAACTTTTGACTAAGAGGATGATACTATTAGTTAATTTAGTTCTTCAGAAGTTTTTTAATCTGACTACGCCAGTCTAGTATTCTTGGATACATAGGTAAACCTAATGCAAAAATGATAGAAATTCACATGAAGAAAAATTTTAGAAAATATTTCAGAGGAAAGTTTGAGATTAAAGTTTTAGTTCACATACTAATGTTTGCCAAATTTTAAAAAAATGAAAAGTAGATGCCAAATAAAATTTTAACAGCTGTATTTCTTTTGTCAGGGATTAAAATATATTTCTTTAGTACTAAACTTATATCATGCAAAGTATAGAAGCTATTAAAGATATTCTTTCATAATCATATTAGTAAAAATATGAATTATAAACTTATAACTTGATCTTATCTATTATGAACTTAAATTGATATTATATTTCCAGCCTAAAAACATCAGTTTCAGGAATTCAAGAACCAATATGAGGTACACAAGGACTGTTCATTTCTGCCATTGTTATCAACACTTAGCCTGTTTCTAAAATGACACAGAGGTGACTATCTAAGGATAGGATGGTCAGACTAAACAAAGCACCTGTTGGTCAGTATTTTATGTTGTGGACTGTACAAAGTAATTTAGACTGGAATAGAAAGGAGAATGCCAGAGAATTATGCCTTCTGACTTGCAAGTAGCATAGCTTTATCTTCACTTTAAAAATATTTCAGTTATTTGAACATGCTGAGTTGCATAGTAAATTTCATAGAAAATGTTACCCCTTACTGGGAGGCATTTGCATACATAGTATACTCTTGGTATGTTCTTACCTAAGATAACATAAAAAGTAATTAATTGCAGGTTGAATATAATGCTTTCTATTGGTCAATTCAATGTTGATAGACACACTTAGAGAATTTTTAAAATGTAGTTTCTGCAAGCTAAAGGGAAAAAAATTGCTATTCCCTGAAAGCGTGTCTATCAATACCATATGCAATTAGTATAAGAAAAGTATTATCAGAATTATCAGAATTTCATCTCTGAGAGTCATGTAACTGGATTGGTGACAGTTTCACTGTCTGTATAACTGGAAAAATATTTTTCATTGATACTATAACTATACTAATAGTTAATATAGATTGAAATTATATCAATTGTCTATATCTGTCACCACCAACAAAATAATGTGTTTCCTTCAGAATATGGCTTGCAAGTCAATTCATTTACTACCTTTCATTTCCCAAAGCCTTTTTGGAAAAAACAAAACCTAACAAAAGCAAAAGAGGGTTTAATTCAATTTACATTTATTAACATGAAGCCAGAGCAATTCTTTTAGTTTTGAAAGCACAATAGTTACAAAGAGATGGAACTACTTGAATAATATTAATAGTTAAAAGTATGTCAATGTGGGCCGGGGATTTAGCTCAGTGGCTTAAGCGCCAGCCTGGCAAGTGCAAGGTCATGAGTTCAATCCCCGGTACCAAAAAAAAAAAAAAGTATTTCAATGAATCCAGCTATGCAGACATACTAATACCAGTATTTTCTGATTGCTAAAGAGTTTACAAATTGAAGAGACTTCTTTCCTTTCAAAGCTACGGCAGAAACAAATATTACCATCGATAGTTGTTTTAGGCTAGACCATTGCTGGGTTTATTATGAGTGGGAAAGGGGTCTACAATAGGACAAAGAAAGACAAATGAGTTAAAAATCACTTTTTATAAATTAATTTCCATCAAGAAAAGAAAATAACAATATATTTTTATAAGATAAATGTTTTCTGATAATTTTGACCAAAGTAAAAATCATTTTAAAAAGTCAATGACACTTCAGCACTTGATAGTAAATGATGGAGGCTGCATTCAGCGTTTTGGTACATTTTTTTTCTGATAACACTGTTCAAAAACAAACAAACAAACAAACAAACAAAAAGTAGTTCACTTTGCTAAGGATATTTTTAAAGTAAATTTCAATAGAAAAAGACACACATTGTTTTTGCATTCTCACAATAACAAAACCTTCTCCATTACTCCAATGTCTATAAAGACCTCTGTTTTCTGAACACATCAATTTATTTTAGATAAATATTTTAGATAAATAGTCTTCTTTTTCAGCAAAGGGCAACAATTCAATTTTATAAATGCACAGAATAACAGTGCAAGTAATGGCAAACACCTACTTTTTGGCTTGAGCATTTGACAACCTTGAATATATTCTTTCTAAATTGACTAATATATTCTGCATCACTGTTCCTTCACATTAAGCAAGAAATACGGGTGAAAGTGAAACAGCACTTATACTGGAAAAACAAATACAGAAAACACAGAAAGTCCTTCAGAATTGATTCAATCTTTAGGAACTATAAAGAGAAATAGAACTACCCTTAGGCCTACCCTTAAACAAATGAGGTAACCTATCATTTATTTGCCCATTTTCGATTGTATTTATATTTTGTGTATTACTTTATGTCATTGGGATACTTATCATGGCGTATCAACTTGAATGGATTAAGAAATTTAGTTTCTGCAAGCTAAAGGGGAAAAAATTAAGAGCAGGTTAATGGAGCATAATTCTGGAAGTGTCTGTGGATGACTGACAAGCCCTGGATATGGGTAGCACCACCCAATAGGTTTGTAGTCTGGATGGAATGAAAAGGAAAGAAGGTAGCATCTGTGTTTTGGTGCAGCTCCAGTCTTCGCCACTGCCTCTGAGTTTCTTCACTCTTCCATGCAGATTTGTGCCAGTGACTGTACAGAGAGCTTCCTACCCTTTGACCTTGAGCTGGTGCTGGACCCTTAACCCCCCTCATTCTGTAGTTTCCATCTTCTTGGATGGAGCATTTATTGGATCTTCTGGCCAGTCTGGCCAGATTGTCCAGCCTCTGATCCTATAAGCCTATCAAATAAATCCCCTTGGGTAATTATGCATATGTTTTCCATTGATTCTGTTTTTCTAGAGAACCCTAAGTAATAAAATCATCTTCCTTATCTTATCCTTTCCACCTGGACTGGAAGCTCCTTGACTGTCAGGTTAGTTCCCAGGACTTTGTTGACCCAACACTGTCCAACAGAAAATGACTGTTGTCTTCTGGTTTACAGATTTCAATTACTTTCACAGCTTAAAAGTGTTAAAGAATATTTCCTGGCCATTCATTGCATGGAAATTGTGATGTCTGCTCAAACTGAAGATTTTCTAGAATATAGATTTTCATGGCATATTTGCTGTATCCACTTTTTTAACCTGTGAATAATCACCTTAAAATATAGACTTTTGTTACATTTCCCTTTGTGCGCTCAATTTGGAGATTTTCTACAACATAGATTTTTATGGTGTATTTGCTGTATCTACTCTATTTTAACCTATGGATAATCACTTCAAAATACAGAATCTTTTTGGGGGGGGCAAGGGTACTGGAAATCGAACTTGGGGCCTTTTGCTAGGTGCTCGTGCCATTGAGCTATATCCTCAGCCCAAAATATGGAATTCTGTTATATTTCCCTTAAACTTTTGTTCAGGTCTTCCATTTATAAGTTCTCCTGGCATATTATAACTTCATTTCATAGTATTTTTTATAGTTGTAATTTTATTTATCTGTGTCATTATTTGGTGAATGCCTCTTGTCCTCACTTAGCTGTAAACTGAATGAAAGCAAATACCAACCCACTTTTGTCTTACCCACCTCCTAAATTAGCATTTGACTGACACATTAAAAATAATCAGTGAAACTGCCTTCAAAGCAACCCAGGCTAAAGCAATTTACACAATTAGATTACTCAACATTTCACACACAAACTCACAAGCAAATATCTATCTATCTAGCTATCTATGCATTCATTTAGAGGTTTATTTTGTTCTCAAAATAGATGCTAAAGGCTTACCCCTTACTTTTTCTGTTATTTATTCTATGATAATAAGCAATAGTACTTTGTCAAATGTATTGTACACTATAAATTATTCTCAAAGTTCCAAATATAATTTCACAAAGACTAGTTGTCTTAGCGATGACATAACCACATACTAGTTATATAGAATGTAGTACAAATTTACAAGACCCTCTCTATGTTTCAAAATGACTTCTAGTTGTTCTGCATTACATTTATGATAAGAATATACTGAAGTCCAACAACTGATTCTTTTAAACTTCGCAGATGTAATGAGATAAATACAAAGTTGGTACACTTCTGTTCAAATATACATAAGAACACACAGAAACATGAAAATTGTATTTTAAAAGCAATACAGAGAAATATATTATTGCTACTGTTAATACTATCTACATGTGTATGTATCATAAAGTTTTGACAAAATCATCATTTTACACTCATAATTAAAGGTTTTTGAATTCTTTAACAAGTATACTTAGCATTTGCATGTTCTTTTTGTAAATTTTCTTTTGTTTTCTCAACATCACTTCAAAAATTTTAAGGTGCACAAAAGGGTTATTTATGACTTTTCCTCAAGATTGCTCTAAACAAAAGCATCCTGTGAGCTATATTTTCACCAAGTAATCTCTTTTGAATTGGTGCCTTGTGCATTAATACATAGTAGAGTCTTATGTGCATGAAATAAACAAGCTTCACTTCGAAGCCAGTGAGCCAAAACTGGCCTTTGAGACCAATGAGTCAAAATTGAACTTAAAATTGGTCTCTTAACTTTTCAAGCCTAATTTCAAATAACACATCATAATTTTGAGATTGTAATACCTATGGTAATCAACTCCATTCTGACAAATCTTCCCCCCTATTTTCTTTTCAATTTCACAATCCTGTATGATGTGACCCTTTAACTGAACTCATCATTTTTAAGTGAGTACATGTCACAAAGGGAAGTTTATCTGAATGCTTATCTGTTATCATTATTTATCTAATATTACTTAGAATATCAAATATTTATTTTCACTACTTGTAACAAATTGTTTTTCATTCAGTGTTTTAAATTTGTGTTTAATCTTGTTCTCAAGTCTTATACTGCTTTCGTTTGATTTTGACTAGATATATTCTGTTTTGCTTTGCTGAGTTTTATTTCTAAAATATTTTATTTTCTTTAAAATAAAAAATTATATATTTAAAATAAATTTTATATTTCACATTATTTATGTAAAATTATGTTCCAAGAAGTGCATACATTTGCTCAGATTCATGTTTTAAACATGCTTACTCATTTTGGTGCTCAGTAAATATTAATGAGTAAAAATATAAATTTGGACAACACTAAATTTTGGCCATCCTCTGAAAGTAAAATTAAGACTTGCCTAAATTTTTTCAAAATTACATCTCAATATTCTTCCTGTTCTTCCCCTTTGCACATGTCGCCTCTACTCTCCAATGATGCCCTTCATTTCATCCTTATCAACTCTCCCCAATCAACATTTACTCTGCATTTTATTTCTTGATGATAAACAATTGTTTGAAGCTGTAGCTATGGCTGATGTATTTTTACCTTGTAGATGCTATTCTCTTGAACTTCCTGCTGGAAGAATATTAGTAACAGATGGTGGGGCTTCTAGAGCTATAAAAGGAGACTTTGCATATCAATGCAAATCTGACAAGTGATTTAATCACAAAAGACACACTCTTTCAAAAAAACTCAGATAGGCAGTATTGATGAACCCAGAGAAAACATCATCTTAGAAATATATTTTTCTCTATTTTTTTCTATTCATTAACTAAGCAGGTTTAAGGCAATTTTCCATTTACAGTATTTAGCCTGATCTCAGGTCCTTTCTAATAGACAAAATTAAGAAAGAACCCTTAATTTATCCCCTGAAATATTTGTTTTTAAGGAGGACACAGGCATTAGTGTGCTAAGTATAGGCTCAAAATTGATAAAAAGCAATCTTCTCGGCATGGCAATGTGTATGTAAGTATTGGGAATTACAGGAAAAAAGGACTAGACAAGGCAAAAGTACCTCTGTGTAACACCAATAATGGATTCTGCAAACTTTGGGGAATGTATTAAAGACATGATTAACATGTTATAAAAATTGTTTTTGGAGTAGCAATACCCAACCACAAATCCTCATCTTTGTGTTTCTGCATTTTATAGCTCCATTTCATACTCTTTGCTATGACTGTGCTTGGAAAATGTCTCACCAGAAAGGGGTAACAAAAATGAAAGACACGAATTTCAGCAAGAAGTCTGAGTGACAGAAAAGGAAATGGAGCTCGAATAATGAAGGAGCAACTCATTATGGTGATAGGAGCAAGTTTTCACAATGTAACTAAAGGCAGTGGTCTGAAGACATTCAGGTTAGAAGAAAGCTTTTCATGGCACAGATGCCACAGTATCTCCTCCTCCTGGCACGTTCCAGATGTCCAGTGCCACTTGGCTTCCCCTTGCCGCCTGAGCTCTTTAGATACAGCCCTGTTTCCTCTAACATTCCATTGTTATGTACAGGTCATGACTCATCCTCCCCACTTTGAAACCTCCCTAGTTTAATCACCTTTTAACAGAATCTTAACTCTCTTTCCTAAATTAACAATCTGCCAATTTTAAGAATCACTCCATGGGGGAAAAATAATAGTAAAGTTTCAGTGTATTGCTCTTTTAGGGCTATTTACATTCAATCTGAAGTTCCCCAGTGATGTAAAGCTTTGAATCTATAGGAACAAGTCTCAAACCTCGGGGAATTACTATCTAGCATTTAGTTCAAGGGAAATGCCAATGTTTTCTGAATGAGACCATACACGCATAGCAGCCTGCTCTGCGATATACGAGCCATGGCAGTATTTTACAAAATGCTCAAAGAGCCAAATATATATTAAAAGAGCCTCAAACTATAATTACCAATTGCAAATGCAGTGGCAGATTTTCATATATAAATATAAATCAAATACATTAATTGTATATTTTTCTACATATAATGATGATTAAAGGGAATTTTCCTTAGATAATACCATCTTCAACCAGTTGACTACTCCGCTGATAGCTGTTATTGTATGAGTGAATTCACTGGCTTGGGCTCTCCGATGGTTTGGATAGCTCCCAAAGGTAGATGTGTTAAAGGCTTCATCCTGAGGGTGGTATCACTGGGAGGTGGACAACCCCTAGATGGGGGCCTAGTCAGAAGTCCTCAGGTCACTAGGAGTGTGACCTCAATGGCAATTGCGGGACCCTAGTGTCACAATCAAATGTATGAGCAACAAAGTAATGTCTTTATTCACACAAAAGGATAAAAAATAAGACATAAGATTATAATTATTAGCCAAAAACAACCCCTTCTCATATATATTTTTTTCTCAAGAAACTGTGGCCCATTTAGCTACTCCTGGATATCTCTATTCTTTACCCTCACCTCTAGATTTCACTTTGGACCTAACTGAATGGCAGTGCCATTACCCACAATGTGCAAGCAGCCCTCAATCCAGACATCTCCAGGCCTCTGTG
Organism: Dolichotis patagonum; assembly: GCA_004027295.1. Classification (NCBI taxonomy): domain Eukaryota; kingdom Metazoa; phylum Chordata; class Mammalia; order Rodentia; family Caviidae; genus Dolichotis; species Dolichotis patagonum. Next base: position 29,351 of record PVJX010007772.1, on the reverse strand, counting down.
TGCATACTCTTTATTGCACACGATAAGCCTCAAGCTCTTATATTTCAAGAATAAGCATAACTGCACTCAAGTGCCATTTGCTGAATCTGGTTGGTTTCTGAATGTCTGAACTCATTATCCCATGTGGAGGTTTCTGATGCTGACATCTTCAGCCCCTCACATGCACGCCTCAGTCATAGCTTCTGTCATCCCAAGGGCTCGCCATCCAGCTGTAGGGCTCCACATGAAAATAATCAACATAAGGAGCTCCAAACGGCAGTTAGCTGAAGGCAGCTGACCTTCAAAGAGACACAAGCTCTAACTTGGAAAACCCCAAATTTCAATCTGTAGTTCTTTTTATTCTGAATACAAGGATCTTGTAAGTTTAAAGAAATGTGTAACCAAGTTTAATATTCAGTGATAGGGAGGGGCAAGCATGAGGTATTGGATGAGGAAGATTAAATCAAGCTGAGAAAAAGAATACCTGGTGTATATTATTTTGGCTAAGAATTTCTTCATTTTACTCAGCCGGTTTTTTTGTTTGTTTGAAACAAAAGAGGTATGAAATTTAGACTCAATAATTATAGTGATGCTAGTTATGTCACAACCAGACAAATCTCTGAGATGATTTGGCCACAAGAATGAAAAATCAATCACTCTGAGTGTAACAGTACCAGAGAAGGTTATATGGCCATCAGAGGGACCATGAAATTTTAGTCCAGAGGTTAGGGGGATCAAATCATAGCATGTTTATTACATATTTTATTTCAAACTGGTCCAACCTAATCAAGTCATTCATTAAACCTTTGGCTGTCACCTTCTGGGCCAGGCAATGAGGACAGACACAGGGATTACTAAGACATTTTTTATCTTCAGACAGTCTCTAACATAGAAAATACAAATTGGTACTTGGTAGGCACTGATCTATTTATACCAGTCATCAGCCAGCCACCTTCTTTAAATGAATAATTGTAATGTAAAGAGTACTCCACTAAGCATTGTATTTGGTGCTTTTTACACACAGACTTTACTTGAATCAACTAGCCTGTCTCCATTATTCTTTCTACAATCTAATCAACTTCTTGTTCTGGAAGACAGCCAACTTTTAATGGCTCCTGCATTGAAAGCAAGGAGATCTTCTGAAAAAGAAGCAAAATTTTTGGACTAAAAATGCAAGGGTGTGTTGTAGGGGAGAAAGATTTTACTTCTTTTAATATTCTCTTGGAAAAGAAAGCTGTAAATTTTTTAAGACAATAATATTTTTCTCTAGGGAATACAATCATTTTACCATGGTGGTCATCTTTACAATATAGTTTCTTTATTTTTCACTTGGTCACACTTAAGAATAAGCTGCTTAAATAAATAACAAATAGTGGAATTTCTGTTCCCCGAGTTCAGGAAAATCATGTGAATAGCAATATAGGTGGGGTTAGAAGAACTGTTATAAGAATCCATATAAATTAACACACTCTTTCATTTCTTCCAACTGATTTCCTAACTTAAAAACCTGATTGTATAGATTCAGGTTATTGGTAATCATCTGAAACTAATTATATTCTTAAAAATTAAAAAACGAGAAAAGAGCACTCAAAAGTGTAACACTCACCAATAAAATCAATAAAGTGAGAATGTCTACTATTTGAAATCAGATGTCTTTGGTGTCGCACTATATCTACCTGACCACCATTAAAGGCGCACATCTATGTACACACATGGACACATACACACATGCCCAGCGTTTTTTCACGCAGTCACAGCATTGCTAAACTGTTTAATTGTTATACATTACCAGACACAACTGTGTGCTCTTATAGCCAGTGTTTTTCCAGGATGGCCTGACCTTATATTAGAACAGTATTAGTTTCATTTCAAAAGTCTTGTTAAAGTACAGTTTCTCAATACTCAGACAAGTCCTACTAAATCAGAATCTCAAGGAAGATGGGGAATTCCAACTTCTAACAAACACTCCAAGTGATTCTAATACACATTAAAGTTTTGAAAACACTGTGATATACTTCAGTTATAGATTACACGAATTCTCATTACAGAACTTCAAAATAGACTCAGAGCCTTTGGCTCCATGCTTCCTATTTATCTAGGACTTTTCTCCTCTCCAATGTATTTACCTCTGAATTTCAGGACATCCTGTGCCAACCTGAACTTTACCTTCTTATTATCCCACAGAAATTTTGATAGCACCAGTGTCTTGTAGTCCTCACCATTGTCTCTGAATAAGAACAGTATGTCTCTGAGTGTCCTTAAAGACTCCTACCACTGTCATTTCTACTCCACTTCTTTTCCAGGTTTTAGCCAACTTGTTCCACTGACCTACCATAAAAGTCCTGTGATCCACCTAAAAGTAACCCTTTCCTTAGCCCTGTTTCTCCTTTTAACACAGGTATTAACTGAATTACCATCTGGTTCTATGTCAGGCTCCGTCGCGTCTTCTTCCTAGAAAGTGTATCATTATACAAAATCCTCCTTTCAACTTAAAGCCAGTTGCACTCTCTTTCAATTTCACTCTCTTTTCCTTCTTGCACATTTTCCACTGACTTCTTTCTGAACTTAGAGATACTACTGTTGCTAAGGATATTTTCAGGGCAGAAATTTTTTATCTATTCACTAATGAGGCATTAGATGCCTTTTATGAGCCAAACCCTGTTCTAGAACAATGAACCAAAAGGACAAGGTCTCTAATCTCATGAAACATTACTACCACTGGAAGACATGAAACAAAAATAGGAAAGTAAATTTTAAAGTGAAATAATATTTCATTTTGATTTAGTAAAAATACATATGAAGAAAATAAAAGAGAAATAACAGTGATGGCAGATATGTGTGTATGTGCTTCCATTTTGGGTTAAATGTACACAAGTAAGTGTTTGCTGAAGTGAAGAAAATAAAAAGTCTGCTATATATAGATCTGAGGGGAGAGAATATAAGGAAGAAGATACAAGTAGATAAAAAACCATTGGTTTCTTCCAGCAACAGTATGAAGAGAGAGAGGTACCAGTATGGAGAGGAAAAACACACAGGGCCCCGCAGTATGAGTAAAGGCCAAGGTCATGGGAGTCAAAGAGAACTTCCTGGAAGAGGTTCTCAATTCTAATTCTAACAGGAAGGAACTGCATGCTCCATTCAGGAAAAAGACCAATCCACGGCAAGAAGACCTCAGCTGTCATACAGACATTAGTCCAGCAGATGACTGACGGGGAAGCATGCAGACCAGTTAAAAAGTTATCCTGGTTTCATATGATAGTGATGTAACCTAAGCAGAAGATGGGTTTAAGCCTAGGGAAAAATTAACTGACTATATGGGATCAAGTGAGCCAAGAGAAGAAAATTCTAAAAAGGTTTTAAAGAAGAAGTGGTCTACCATATCAAACAATACCAGGAAGAGATCATGGATTTTGATAACATGAACATAATCCTGACAAACCCTGAACCAAACAAGTAATCTCTTCAGAGAAAGACGGAAGGAAACACAGAAGAACTTTCACAGTTCTTAATCTTAAAGTAAACCACAATGAGACAGACATGGACAAGTATGGAACACAAGAGAATTTTTTAAAATATAGGAAATGCTGAGGCACATAAAATCAATGTAAACACAGATCTTAGAATTTATCAGCATATGAGAGCATATTTAAAAACTACTGATCCAGGAGACAAAAGGGAATTTTTGTAAAGATTTATAATTAATTATTCAACAAAGAATAGCCAAACAAGTCTACAAACACAATGCTCCTACATACTGCTCCTGGGCCCCTCAGAATACTTATCAGTCCTCCCTCTCAGTCCTCCCTCTCAAAGCGAAACTGCCAAAAACCTGATGATTAATACCAGTCTCCCATTCGTCAAACAGTGCAAATCACCCTTTGTCATTTAAATTACACAAAATTTGAATTTGTATAGGTTGCAAGTAGAGAACAGAATCTTAAAGCCACACTTTGTCTTAAAACAGAATACATTAATCTTCTTTGGCACTACTCACTAAAACCACAGACAGCCAAGCTATTCTTGGGGTGAGTCATGCTGTAAAATTTCCAGTTGACTTATCCTCAGAGAGATGGTGCCACACTGAAACTGAGCCCACTTAAACTCTGGAGAGAAATGAGATCACATGTTTTCAACGTTCTGCTAGGCTCTGATTTCACATACATCACACCAAGACAAGAGCTACCTTCCAGAGCACAGAAATTTCAGCAGGGTACAAAGGCAAACCCAGGCCTCTTCCATAATCAATACTTCTTAAACCCTTCTCCAAATACCTTCCCAAGAACAGCATTTCTCAAAATGTGGTCCTTGGACCCATTTACCTGGTCGCTGTTGCTTAAAAGAAAATGTAGATTCCCAAGCCCCAAATTTGGGGCTGGTGGCGTGCTGGTTTTAATATGGGCCTAAGTGTTTCCTACCTCAGCAGAGTTTGGAAACCACTGTCTTAATTTTTTTTTTTTTTTTTTTTTTTACTGTGGACTTTACTGCTGGTCCTTTGCAAGTTTTAAGAATTTTTTGTTTGTTTGTTTGCATTTGTTTTGGTTTGTTTGTTTTACTCTTGCTTTTTGTTTCTTCATTCTCCAATTCATTTTATATAATGTTTAATTATTTTTTCGAATCTCTTTTTTTCTAACCATTTCTCTACTGTTTTCCAAAGCCTTTGTGTTCTTCAATGGCCTGCAGAACAGTGATCAGACTTCTTTTCATGATGTTTTATGTCTTTTGCCCTGGCTTCAGACACTGCCCTTCCTATAGTTGAACTTCTAGCCAAACAAAATTGCTCAAATAAACAATTGACACTCCACTTCTATGCTTCTGCTAAACTGTTATCTATTCTTAGAAAGTGACTTTCCTACTTGTCTACACAATTAAATCCTATCTTTTCTTCAAACTCACTGAAGTTTTTTTAAATTCTTTCCTGGAAATAATCACTTCTATGTACTTTACAGTATTTGACACCATTTATACTTTTAATCTTTATTATATTGTAGTTTTAATACGTGTCTTTGGTCAAAATTCTCTGGCAGGCTTTCACGTTGGTGGGCAAAGTCCTTGATGTGTCTAGTGTAAATTATCTGGGTGTCTCCAACGTCCCCGGGATCTGCCAAATTTCTTGTCCTATCTTATCTCTTTGATGACATGCTTGCCAGTGATAAATGTGGCACTGAACTGAGGCCCCCGCAGAGAATAATGTCTCTGCTGGCACACAGGTTGCGGGATGGAGGAGTCAGGTCCCATTGAAACCTTGTAGACACCTGTTTCAAATCGGGCCACCCATAATCCATTCTCCTCTAGGTCCTGTTGCAGCCGTTCCCTGGACTGCTCAGAGCATTTTCCAACCTATAGTTCCAAGAAAGCTGTGCATGGCCATGATGGTAAGTCTGGGCTCCACACAGCTGCAGAGGTTCTTCGGGACAGAAGGGATGGACCTCTGACAGGGGTTAGCCCACCTGCCATGCTGTTAGCTCTCCAGCTTCAAAACACTCTCAAAGCCCTAATCATGCTTTTAGGGATATTTTGGAAGAACCACTACCACAAAAAATAATTTCTCTATCTGCAACCTTAGCAGTTGCAGTGCTTAGGTTTAGCACTTTATTGCTTTGTCTTTTTATGCTGATGTTTATTAGAAGAAAGAAGCTCATGTTATGTTAACAGAAAGTTAAAAGAAAGTAGAATTTTCAGTAAATGATATTCATCTATTTATATCTCTCTGTCTCTTTTTCAACAAAAAGGTTACCAGATTTCTTCCTTTAGAGGAAGGGTAGAATAAGCATAGTCTGAGAGCAGGAAAGGTCTCCCTTCCTAAAGGGGTCTACTACTGTGGGCCAAGAAAACTCAGGAGATGAGAACATAGAATATATGCAATAAGTTTGAAAATGCTCTGATTACTCCAGGACCAGTTTAACATGTCATGGAGTGGCATAACAATCTAGGATAAATATAGAACAGGGAGTAGATATAGAATATATTGTGCATCTGTAAATGATTTTGCCTTGCAGTCTGTATGGTGTTTTGGGTGGTTTATTTTTAAACAGGATTGGAGTTACAGAAAAGCCCATTTAAGCAGATATACTACTAATCAAAGCATCATGATAATCATCCCTATGACCAATTTGGAGACTTTCAGGAATTAGAATAGAAAATATAAAAACAACTTTAAAAAGAGGGCAGTCATCTTGAACCGAAGAGATGATGACACATTATATCAATCTAGGATAATGTTCTCATATGCAGGCGTATCTTGTATATATCTTTATCAAGCCAAATCATAGGCTTTCTTATAACCAAATATTATATTTACTTAACGATATGAAAATAAACAAAGTAAGTATTATAGATGCTGAACTTCGAAGAACGAGAAATGAGACTGTTGGTGTTATTAAGATGAAAAAGAAAATAACAAAATTTCATATTATTATAATGTTAAAAAGAAAAAAGGCAGTAGAAAGACATCCACATGAACAGTAGTAGTTTAAACAATATTCTTTCAACTAAAGAAAAAACTTTGGTTAAATAAAAATATTTTTTAAAATTAAAATATAAAATTTAAAATATAAAATTATATTACTATAATCAATTCAAAAATTACTCTTGAAAACTGACTTAAAGTTCTTTATAAAACCTATGTTTATGACTCAATATTCTATAACTATTTGCAAAAAATAACAATTTAATTAGCAATGTCCATATAAGTAAGAAGGACTTTGAGAACCATGCACTTTTATGAATGACTGTTTAAAAGGCTTTGCATGTTTTGTAGTTTTAGTTTTGGATCTGTGTAGGATGACACACTAAATCTACAAATTTATTTATTTATTTGTTTGTTTGTTTATAACTGGAGATTGAACTCAGGACCTTGTGCTTGCCAAGCAGGTGCATGGACCGCTGAGCTAAATCCCCGGCCCAACTTCTCTCATCTTCAAGAATTCATTTAATGTCATTACCATCCCATATTCAGTATAAAAATTTACTTTGTTTGAAAGACTAAGAAAATACATAGCTTTTGTTTTGTTTTGCCTTTAATGCCAGGAGAATACAATACAATTTGCTTTAAAATTCTCTGGGCCAAATATTTTAAGAAAACTAAAATTTCTCCTTGACCAACATCTCCACAATACCATAATAATTTGTAGAAATGGTGTAATTTATAATCTTATTAATTTTTTAAAGTGAAACTTAATTTACATGAACAACCTAAATACAATCATTGCTAATTTAAGGGTCTGTGTCATAGGCCTGCAGCTCCCTGGCAAATACTAGCAGAGTTTAAAGCCTCAACAGGGAACAGGCAGATGCACTTCACAACGAGGTTTAAAAGACTTTAAAATGGTTTGATCAAAGCTCTTCAACTGTAAACAAAATCACTGGAGGTCAAAGTACAGCTTCAGCCTAATGTAGTTGTTAGTCTAAAGCAGGTTCTAATTAATAATCATTATCCTAAATAAAATCAAAACCGACGATAGAAAACTAAGTCCAAGACTCCACAGTTTGACAAAGCTTATAATTTCCTCTTTCCTTTCACTGATTTCCTAATTCAATCTGCAATATCAATATACTTATTTTAATATGGTAATTTTACTTAAAGGTGATTACTTAATACAAATTGAAATTGGTGTGAATATTCTGCATTACTCCTTCAGCAAAATGGATGAGTCTTTTTCAAAATATTTTAATTTTGAAATATACACGTGTATTTTAATATGATAATTTTAAAGAACAATCATGGAAAAAAAATTTGTGTTTTGCTGTGGTGCTGGGCACTGAAGAGTACAGGATGGTGCTGGGAACTGAAGAGTACAGGATGGTGCTGGGAACTGAAGAGCACAGGATGAGCCCAGGGCACTGCACATGGTAGGCTAGTGCTCTACTATGCAGCTACATTCCTGACCCTACCTATGAGATTAGGAAAACACACCTTCCTATTAGATAGTGTAACTATTAAAATATTTATGTTTCTATAATATCATTACTTCTCATGAGCCCCCACATTCTAGGAAGCACCTCTACCTTTTGAAACATGATAACTCTAGAAAACCAGCCCCAAAAGCCTGTGGAATGGGCAGATCACCATCAGTTGACACAGACAACAAATGTACTGACAGAACTTAGCTGGAATGACACCTGCCTCTGGGTTTAGGGAGTCACGAGCGATACTTGAATATCACATCCACATTCAAAGGAACAAATCAGATCATTCTGAGGCAGTGTAGTTCTCATCAGCTCCTCCACACCACCTGCTCACATGTCTTTTCAAACGCTCTGCCAACAGGAAACCTTGCAAATATCACATTGTCACTTCTGGCTTTTGGTGTTTCATATAAAAATAATTCAAGAATATCAATGATTTATGCTCCTCACACTTAATTAGAACATCTGACCCATTAGAGATGAGCATGAAAAACATTCAGTATTTTAGTCCCTGGATTTCTCTGACAGACGTGGTGAGTTAATTCCATGCAGCAGAATCTAATGCACATCCAATCAATTATTGGTTTCTAAGGACTCTAACATCAATACACGTCTTCATATTTTCATTATAGCTACCTTAGTCTAGGACCTAAGCATCTCCTCCTTGAAGCAATACTCTCATTGCATAATTTCATTTTCTATGTATAGCCTATTTCTAATTTAATCTTTCATTCATAGTTTCCCAAATCAGGCTTGCTAAGATGTGTTTTCAAACTTGTTATACTCCTGCTCAAAAATGTAAATGGGTTTTCAGCATATTCTAGATAAGCTCTGGCCTTTACACTGAAGACCAAACATAATCCTTAACCAATCTTTCTAAAATTTTCTATTACTGCCAGATGTGGTGGTGCATACTTATGATCCCAACACTCTGGGAGGCTGAGGCAGGACAAGATACAGCTTAGTCTGGGAAACTTAGTAATTTAGTGAAACCCTGTTTCAAAAGAAGACAGATAAAAAGAGCTAGGGATGTAGCTCAGTCCAAAGGCTGTTTTTAATCCTCAGTAATAGCATCATCGCCAAAAAACCAAAAACAAGTCAAAAAGAAAGAAAGAAAGAAAGAAAGAAAGAAACAAACAAACAAAAAACCCCACTTTCCTATTACTGTCTTACCAGGGGTAAAAACCAAATAGGAGATACTTTATGGCCCATAAGTCCTTGCTCCAAGTACTGAACTCAACACTTGCAATGGGTAAACAATAGTCAATATGAAAATCAGAGTTTGGCTGGTTCCAACAGAACTCTTCCTCCCCACCCTCTTCTCCTTCTTCCCAGAACGAGGCACAGACCAGATTTAGCACAAGAGCACAGTTTTGAATGGTGTTCTAGAAAAACCTTTATTCTCACAAGTTGCTTATTAAACTGGGTCATAAAGCAGATGCTGAACTGTGTTCCTAGTTCTAGGACACAGTGACATAGGATAAATTAACTCCTGTATATACCTTGTTCAAGTTGACAGTCCCCACACCAAAAACTACAGTTACACTGCCAATGCTGTGAAGGATGCCTGACTTGGCCAGAAGCGAAGTTTCATGACCGCATACATAGGTCATTTTTATCATGGTGAGGGCAGGTAGAAGACAATGTAAAGAGAAGAAATGAAAGTGTGTGCCGAGAGGGAGAGAGAGAGAGAGAGAGAGAGAGAGAGAGAGAGATTGAGATTTAAAAAAAGACCTAATGGTGAATTTAGAGGATGATCAAGATGTAGGCAGGCAAGGATAAGGAGGAAAGATGAACCCAGAAAATGCGACTTGAAAGGATTTAATGCCATGCTAATGAGGCTGGGTTAGTTTCTTTGAGCCATGCCACCCTTATTCCTGAACAGGAAGCACTGCTTTTTGATTGGTACATTTTGAGAAACCTACATATCACAGATTTTATAGAAATTAAATGCATCTCTGTATCACTCAAGATCTGGTATTTAGATTTAGCACCAGCAAACTCAACGCTTGGTAGCCTTGATTATTCAGTCTTTACTCTGAAACAAACACCTATCAGGGCCAAGACAAATGCTTTTCCCCATCTTTTTTCTAAACAAAAAGTAACTAAGTTTTGCACCTGGTTGAGCACAGGGAGGATTGCGGCCTTGGGAAAGATGTAAACGCTTAGCTGGGAGAAGACAAATTAAGCCTCCTTATCAGCATGAAGGAACAGATTCTTTTCTTTTTTCTTTTTTTTTTAAATTTTTGTACCTGGAATTGAACTCAGGACCTTGTGCTTGCCAGGCAGGAGCTTGTGTTGCTCAGCTGTATCTCCAGCCCCAGTTTTTAATACACTATCATTTGCCGGCAAAGCTGAGGTTCATGCTTTAATGGTTGCATGACTCAGATCACAGGAGACACTACAATTATGCAAGAACACAGAGGAACACTGCAGTGAATACTTAGCGAATTGTATCACTTTTAAATTAGTGCATATGTGAGTAAGACCCCAAAGTGCAAGGACCATGACACTGACTCTTACACTGCAACTGCATGGAAATTGAACCCTAAATCTGTGAATACACTTGCTTTTATTAAAAAAGTAATTAATACAACTTTCGTGTTAATTACTAATCATAGGTATTTTGCCATTTGATTAAAAAAACCCACATTTTGATACTTTACAAAAAACAGTTTTGCAAAGACTTGAAAATAAGAGTACAAATTACGGAGGTACTGTACATTTATAAAGTTAAGGAAAAGGAACACATTTAACATTTTGCTAACTTGATTTATAGCTATTCAATATTTAGATGTGTGATAGACCTCCATGCTCTGGGTCCCTCAAATATAAGGAAAAGCCTAATATTTGTAACAAGAATTCACTGATGTTAACTTTTACCACTTTTACTTATGTAGATATTAAAGTTATTCTGTCACAATATATTTCAGATATAAAAAACATAAAGCATAATATACGAGCATCTGTACCCTTGCTACTCCCAGCGACCCAAGATATTTCGTCCCAGGAAGTTCTTCACTATTGTAATTCTCCCCTATCACATTTATTTCTATCCTTTTCAGAGGCAGTTAGCATCCTGAAAAATTCCTCAAAGATAAGTTTTCTGTTTGCTATTGCTGTCTAGACAAAGTTGATCACACATAATAATAGTTATTATACTAATAAACTGGCATAACCATTTCAGTAGATCTGCAGATTTCTTTTGGATTTAAGTAGACAGCAATATAGTCATGAAAAATAGTTCGGAACTTTCTTTTCTCATCAGCCCTACCTCCTATGTTTCTTTCTTATCTTTCTGTGCACTGGCAATGACCTTTAGCATGAAGTTGAACAGGGATAGGTAGGAGTGAGCTGTCTTGCCTTGTTTCATTGTGAAAGAGAAGACTTCTCACAGTTTTTTCACTAAGTATAACAGCTTCTCAGGTTGATAATACTGTTTTAAGAAGTAGAATGATCAAAAGTTCCTTTCAAGTAAAAAAGTCCTTAGTGACAGGAGGATAAATTAGAGCAGAATTATATGGAAGTCATATTACAGGAATCACTTTTATTTAATACAAAAGCTAAGGGTGCCATGAATAGAACAAATGTCATGATATGATTATGAGCATGATAATAAAAAAAATTACATTTCAGTTGATTCACTAAGTCGAAAAAATTTTAATATGCAACCTGTTCCAAAGGTACCACTATGGACAATGTCTAAATGCATAGTTATTGTGATTAATCACAAGTTCTGTACATATCTCCACTAAATAGTAAAGGAACTGCCCTTGTATTTCATTTGCAAGTCACATAAAAGTGATAAGATACTGACATAGAACAAAGCTGTTTTTGTAGATAACCCAACAAGCTTTGGAGAACTAAACATTTCTAAAGAAACCCATTTCCTGGAATCCAATTGAAAGAGATTGCCACAGTTCAGTGTTTTACAAAGTAATTTACATAGCTTGAAGTGTATTAAGAGAAATGTAGAATAGGTAATATGTGGATATTTTATAAGTAGATATTTTATAAGTACTTAGCCATCTAAATAAAGCAACTCAGTTTCAAACCTTGAATAACAGTATATTCAATAGCAGATTGTTCTCCTCTTATAGGCCCTTCATATTTCTGTTATCTATGTAAATCCAGTTATATAGATACCAGTTATATCTGAGAAGTTATAAGAACTAAACTCTCACTTTAAAAGAATCATAAAAACCTTATAAAAGAGCTAACTTAACAACCTGCATATATTTCATTGAATCTTGACTCCTGACCCTCTGTCAGTAAATGCACACTTTTAATAAAGCAAACATGGTTCCTCCTGTAACTAAATAGTCCAGAACACTGCGTGCCATACCGTAGGTGAATTCTGATAAGAATTGTGCAGGCAATTCTCCGGTCTGAAAATGAAATCGTGTGAAAATGATTTCGACACTAGCAGAATAATTAAGACAAAGGACAAAATTTGATTTGGTAGAAGTGGAAGCTTAGACTGTCTGTGGTCTTAGAAGGAGGAATGATATTACTTATTAGTATATTATACTTCTGTGCTTTCTTTAAAATTATGTGCTTCTTATGTCATAAATCATACAGCAAAAAAAAAAAAATGCAACCAGAGTGAAGCAATTCACTGAGGGATTCTTTGTTTCTTTTTGCTGTAAGAATCTGCCTCCGTTTTGAAGACTGCCCCAGAGAACAGGCTCTCTTGTGAGACAGCTATCTGTGGTTACACAGACATTTTCAATGCAATGACATCTCTTTTAATTGGTCTTAACCTTTTCTTGAAATTCATGCCTTTGTCTACACCAGTCAAATGGAAATTACATCTAAAAAAAGGTGGGATTGCTAGGTTTCTGCACTCTTAAAGGTAACACAAAAAAATGAAAAATAAAACATCAAGGTAAAGTTTTATGACTTTAGCAACCATAGTGATGTTATTATTTTTTTCTATATAATGTAGACCATTTTGGTTCCTAACAAACATTTTTTAACAAATAAGCAAACACTAAAAAAAACCCCAGAAAATATAGCCAATTAAAATGTAAGCAATATTTTTCAAAAAAATGTGTGAACAGAACCCTTTACTTGGATCCTGTCAACACAGCCTAATGTTATTCTTTATTTGAAAATGACTGATTTTATATAAAAGCCACTGTAACAGAATAGAGAACTTACTCAAGGAAATGCTACACTTCAACAAGAAATAACATGAAATGTCAATTCATTCTTCTAAGTCCAAACAGTACAAGCAGAATATTTTCAGTGCAGCCAGGAACCACTCTCGACATACACTGTTTCATTCACAAAGCATATAGCTTCTCCAGTGCCTTATATGATACAGTATTTTACCAAATAGTTATTATTGTCACCAATGTTAGAATATTCTACCAAATGTTCCTAGGAGGCTCCACAGGGCTTTCTTACGAGTTTTTAGTACACAAATACACCGTTTCTTTAAGGGGCTCTGACCACCATGGGTTGTGGAGATTTGTTACACTGTTGTCACCCCCTGAATGGCTGCTTGCACCTCCTCCATCCTTCTCCCAGGGATAAACTCAGTCTTCTGGCTACCTGTTGACATTCTCACCTGCTCCTTCTGGGCATAGATTCTATTCAGCCTTGGAAATACATGTGGCAAAAGCATTAGGAAGACTCACAGGTCTGGTACACCCTTATCATCCGTGGTTTGAATTTCTGCTCTTACAATCTCTGAATACTTTAAATATTTTGCTAAGCTCCCTCTCAATGTCTTTCTTAGTTACAAGATCTCAATAATACCTAAAGGACACTTCTTTTCATCCTTCCTCCAATGCTCAGAATCTTGTTCCTGCCTTAACCATGTATTGTATTCTCTTTTAAGCAAAAATGAGTAAGGTAGGAAAAAAAAATTAAAACAGGTATGATGAGATACAAAAGCTCTTAAAATGTCCATTTTCCACATATATTACTTCATCTAACAAACTCTCTCTCCCTAATGTATTTCATGTTTTTCTGATCCACAGGTCAAATCAAGGCAACACAAAGCAGGCTCTCAAAAATGTCTCTTTGTAGCATAAATGAAAGTCCTTGCAAGATGAGAAGGTGTGAACTTTGCTTTTCTCCTTAACTCTTTCACTTGTCTTTAAAAAGTGAAAACTTTACATTTCATGATCTTCCAAAGGAATTCTATGTAATTTTAATCTTTATTTTACATTCCTGTATATATCATCACTTTTGGGCTATTAGTACAATTTAATTGTAAATAATATATTTAATGTTCAGTTTTCACTAAAGTTGTTACCTTCTATAAGACGTGTTTCCTTCAATCTTCCTTAAGGGGCTAACACTTTATTGTTTAACAGTGAAATAAGTGATGAGCTCTTTTTTCAAAAGGCATGGAACTAAAAATAATGGATATTTCATACAACTTTTAGTTTCTATTGTCCATAAGGAAAGTATATCATGATAATTTCTGCATCCAAAGTTTTCAGTTCTGCGTCATGGTCCCTGCACCAAAACTTTACAAGGTGACACTATGAACACAAACCTAAAAATCAAAATGTATTTATACATTTTAGAAAGATTATCTTTGTGCTTTGAAATGTTGAAACAAAAAGCATTTCTTATAATGTCTTTTGATTAATATAATTAATTATTTTTATTTTAGATACCAACAATTTAGTTTTGCTTTCTTTTTACTTCTAGAATTTCTGTTATGGCATGTTTTTCTCATGAAAAATCATTATGCAGCAATAGTGGATGTATCTTAGTGGCTCATGACTTAAGGCTAGATAAAAATAATACAAAAACTTCAAAGATAGAAGCGTACAAGCTAAATGGAGGCTATGGAAAGAACCATCTTTTTATTTTTACCAAAAGAACAAATACCCATGAGAATAGATATGTATTGAAATGAATATTTATAACAAATGAAAGAAAGAAATACAGCATACATTTTTAATTGATGAGAGTCCACTAATTTCAAGTACTATTTGAAAACTCATACACACATGCAGATATAAAGTTTTTCTTTGGACATTCTGTAAGCAGAATATCATCAGTATCTGTAGCAATCAGTTGTTTCTGAGTGCCAGCAAAGAAACTGTTTTAGAAAATGTACTAATGTTACCTACAAGGACATGGTGGTCAAGAGAGAAAGATCAATTTCATTCACTGAGCAAAAGAATTACTAAGAGATATGCTTAGAAAGTGTTCCAAGAAATTACTAACCAACATGTCAGGCATCTTTACTATATGACCCAATAAAATAGACAATTTTCATAATTTGAAAAGAAACATAAAATATTTTTCACACTAAACTTTAAGATAAAATCATAAATTATTGAATATATGATGATAATACTGGATACTTTGTTACTTCATAATGATTCAGTATGTTTATAATAAACATATTTCATAGAAATGTTATTATTCATAATTGAAACATTTCATATCAACCACATCTGTGATATTTTTGCCTTTACTCATAATACTATAATGTTTTTATGAAACTTAAGAGCCAGAGAAGTCATTTATTTTCAATCATATTTACCCATTTTAAAAACAACTATTTTTTCTGATTTCAAATGTAATTAAAACCTTTTTTTGTGAATCATTTAAAAGACAGAGAATTACAAAGATATAAAAATGAACTAGCCATAGTCGTAACAACTGGAGGTAATTAATATAACATTCTATAATCAGACTTTTGTATATTCATTTCATAGCATGCAGATTATATCATTAACATAGTTTTTTAATAATTTTGTAACATTCCATCCTTGGATAACTCATATTTTATTTACTTCTCTATTAGTTTGCTTGAGATATTCACAAAATTTTCATTATATATGTAGATGTGTATACTTGCTCATTTTATCAATTATTTTATTTAAAAATCTATTTATAGAAGGGGAGATACTCTTTCCTTTTTTGTAAGAAAGTGTAAATCCATACAAGTCATGGGATTTAGAGTTCCATAACTAAGGTTATGTAATTTTCTGTTCTATATCAAGTATGTTTATAAGACAATACACTATTTTCTATCATGTCATCCTTAACAAGCTAAGGTTGGGTCTTGGATGATAAGCTCCATAAATTATTTTCTCTTTTCTTATAATGTGTCACATTGCTATAATTTAGTATTAGTATCCACTTAAAATCCATTATTCACCTTTCATTCATAAAATTGTTCAACTACCTCTCAGCCTATATATCCAAAAGCAAAGGCAAAAAGCAAATAAACATATAAAGAATAAATAAGAAATAATAAAACAATCCTTACAAAAAAGAGAGTAAGATATTCTTACTCTGTTTTCTTAATCTTCTTTGGTATATCACAGTTAAAATCTACTTGAATATAGAAAAACGCAATTTTATTATGATTGTGAATAGGTAGCATTTTAAAGCAATCTAGGTAGATTCTTAGAAAAATCATAATTATTGTTCAAAGAGTTAAAACATGCTAAAAATAGTTTGACATACATTTGAAGTGTTGAAAGAAAAGGTTAAAATTTTTAATCACTTTCTATAAAAAGTGGTTGAAATAAGCATTCTAGACTATTTAGACTATCATTGGATAGGTAATGTCAAATGAAGAAAATTACCTACTTGCAAAGGGTAAAATGGGATCAGTGAATACTCAGAAAACCTAGAGTTCACCAACCTGCTATGTAGACTCTCTACCTATGCTAACTGATAAAAATTTCCCACGCAGAATCCTACAGAAATACCATAATTTTCAAGACCATGTTTTAAAAAATATTAAACTTGTTTTTCATTCTTAGAATTAGTAAGACATTAAAATAATTAACAAATTATTCAGATAACCATTCAATAATAAAACTGGATTAAGAAATTTCCATATTCAAATAATAACAACTGAGCTTTAGATAAGGATTGTGGAGATTTCGGTACCTAAATTCTTCTGTTATCCTCTTAAAATTGGAAATATCACTATGGATATGCTTTCCTAATCATGTTTATTATTGGAACATAAAACATGAGAGCCCATTCTGAAATAAATATATATATCAAGACTCGTGAAATATAGGTAGGTTAATACATGATGTGAGAAATGTTTCCCTTCATCCTAGAAAAGGTATACCACCTAACTGTTGCATATAAAAAATAGTATTAGTTTGCTGAATGCAAATCGATAGCTTGGTCCAGCTCATGAAACAAAAGCCAGTCTGTATAAATATTTTTGTTCATTGAAAAGAAAAAAAAAATGCATTTCCAAGTAATTTTGTGCCTCTGACTCACATTACTGATTCAGGTTATAACAAACAAATAGATTTACACTACTAATGTAGGGAAAATGGCATTAAGCACTAAAAACAGTATCTCAGTGCTTTGCATGCCATAGTTTCTTACTATAATAGATACAATGAGATAGTATAATGAGATTGTCCTTCAAGTGCTATTTTTATCATTTATTTAAGATATAAGTGATGGAATATTTATACATCTGATACACTTTCACGGTTGTATTCACAGTTCAATTATTCAAAACACCACTATGAATCACACAGCAGTCACGGGACATTATAAGAGCTGCACAATAGACCAGATACACTGGGGGTCATGTGTGAGTCCCCAGATCCTGGCTGTCTACTCTGTCCTTTTCTTTCCCAAAGAAGACAGTACAGAGAACAGACTATGTGAGAGAGATATTAATCCTATAAATAACATTACACCCATTTAATTGAATAATAAAATGTAAACCAACCTCAAATTTTAGGAAATCATTATTGGTAACTAATTCCTTTCTACATGCTTCAGAACTAATAGCAAAATAACATTTTTAACACTTCACTTCACAATCAGTATCCTAACCAATCAAACACAGTTAAAGTTAACTAACACTTTAATATGGACTTCAGCAACAAGTTGATGCAAAAATATATTTCATCTTATTTATGCAAGAAAAATAAAACTACTATTAGTTAATTTATTTTCACTTTCAAGTTTCTACTAGACTTTCTCATAACAGACATTTCTGCTACATTATAAACGACATAAAACAATTTCAACATTTTCGGTCTTTGCCTCTCCTTTGGTATATGTCACAAAGATTGTATTTACCGATGATTACAAGTCATAGGCAAGTAAAGGCCTTAAAAGTTGGGACTCAGGTACAGTTTCCACTAACTAAAAGATTACTTACTTTATGTAAAGAGTTACTGTAGGAATTCATAAACAGAGAAGTTTTTGTATACATTTAAAATGAAAAAATCCATACAGTATCTGATTAGTCACATATTTTATGAACCATAAGCATGGAATATGGTATGTCTGCCTTCCTTCTATAAATTAAAATACTAAAAATATTACTTAAATGAGGGTGGCAGAACATGCCACCCCAAAAGTTTCTACTCTGCATCTTTAAAGTTTAAAGCACTTGAAAAACATTAGCTGCAAGAAGAGCACACTAATTTCCCCTTTTCTTCCTGAAAAAGGCAGGTAAAGAAACTAGTGATTGTAGCCCTCCCTCTAGTAGAAGACAAGAAACATTCTTTGATGGGGAATCATAGCCAAGAGAACTCAGTAAAACACACCTTGCTAAAATAATCCTTATCTTCCTTTATCCTCTTACATAATTTACTTTTCTACAATTACCTCTCTTTTCAACGTAACACAAAACTAGGAAGGTTTGTCACATCTTTAGCATCTTTAGGTCTTTGTTTTTTTTTTTTTCTTCATTTCTTTATGAGAACTCTTGTTGCATGTAAAACTTACATTATATTTATATGCTTTTTTCTCCTTCATCTGTCTTTGATCAGTTTAATTCTCAGGTCAAGTGGTACCCAAGGAAGACAGAATGTCTCTTCTAACATTTAGCAATATGATCACTATTAGTCTTGTGTTTTTAACTAATGATTTAGAAAAATTGATGCCTATGTCTTTACACATTATATCTGCTAATCATTAACTGAAAACATAAACTACAAAACATTCCTACTGGGGAAATAAAGATCTTCCAAGTAGGACCAGTCAGATAGCTGGAAGCTGCTTTTAGTGCAGTCATACTTGGTACTCAATTGCTCTGAAACTTGTCTAATTCAGTACTTGACACAAAACATGCCATGCTGGCCCTGGTTTGTATGGTACTTGATCTATAAGTGAGAATGCATCAGAATCCCTTGCCTCCTGACTCCTTATGCTTTCCAACCAAAAAATTAGTTTACTCATAGTTTTTGGACTCTTCACATCAACTGAACCAATTAGTGATGAATACAGCAGCACCAATGCACTGTGTTGAATTCCCTGGGTTCTTTTCGACACATGGGCGCACACACACACACACACACACACACACGCACACAGCTGTAATATCTTATATATCTATCTATGATATTTAAAGGAGTATTCAGATGTGACCTATTCATTATAAAATTTCCAATCTGTAATTACCTGAGTAAACTACCAGATTTAACTTTTGTTCCCACATTTGACATCATAATGAATTGGCAATGGGGTGAAAGTTGACTTACCGGCCCAAAAGAATTACTGTCAAAACTGTGTCCACGGTGATCACCTTCAACCCAGATATGACCACGGGGAACTTTGACATACCGGTGTTTGTGTCCTATGGTTCTAGGAACAAACAAAGTAGACATTGAGCCAAGGATGGAAAGAAAATCCAACAGCTCAGCATACAAACACAGGAAGGGCAGAAATGATTTTTTAAAAATGAAACAGATTTGAGTCATTTGTTGGAAAATGGATGGACCTTACTGTTAAGTGACCATAATGTTAAGTGAAATGAATCAAACCCAGAGAACTATCACATGCTTTCTCTTATATGAAAAATATAAATAAAGAACGAAATAAAAGACAGATAATAGGAAACAGGGAGATAGATCTTTTTCAAATGGAAAGGAGACCAAAAAGTGAGAGGAAGGAGGAGGGATGGGAAATGAAGAAAATAAAAAAAATTAGGATATACATGCATCAACTTCCTACAAGAAAAGTAATTATCATGTACTCAAACATATTAAAATAAAAACAAAAATGTTTAAAATGATATAAAAGATAAAAGAGAGGCTAACTGCATAACTGGTCTATAATTTCATTTTTAAGTACAATGTAGTTAGGTCACTATAAACCTATTCACATTATTTTTTAAATTTCTAGAAGTAGGAATTTTGTGTTCAAATAGAATCTACCAGCAGCAAATATAATGTTTTGCTAATTAACTCCAATATCTAAATATGTATTTATGGAATTCAATAAGATGCTAACAAAATACAGATATATTTATTTTATAACATTTTCTTGTATGTAAATATTTTTTCCAATTTCCTCATGGACAGCTGCAATCTTCATTTTTCAGTTAAACTTCTCAAACTAACAGATAACACTTTGTAACCTCTTACTCTAAAATTCAGGATTTATAAGAAGAAAAGAAAGGAAAATAATCTAATTTATTTCTTGTCAGACAGAAACAGCTTCATGTGAAAATTTTTGATCAGCACTAAAGTAAGCTTAAAAGAAAAAAATTAGCAATTTTGAAATTCTTTAAGATCAGTGACAGATGATACACGTTTAACAGAACATTCTATATTCTTAATGCTGGCAATGAAAGGAAGAAGGGGCTATCACACTGTCAGAGGCAATACAAAATGATACAACCTTTTAACCTATTTGGATCTATTTTGGTAAATCTTAAGAAACTAAAATGTCCATACCTTTCAAATTAATTATTCTACTTACAGAAGTCCAATCTAAAGAAATAATCAGGAACCATCATAGGTGTGCTTACTTTGTGGGAGAAAAAAATTTTTTTAAGTTATAAAGTAAATTCAACACAAAATCATTTCTACAGTAAAACGGTAGAGTTTAAGTCAAACTTAGTTCCTAGAAACCAGAGAATGACATAAAAGCCAGACTGAGTTTCAATGTGATATGAACCGAGGAGTCAAGATGCTTGTGAAAGAAAACAATGGCATCATAAAAGTTCCAGTGACAGCTGTATATTCCCTTGTGTTGACCATCTCATCTAAAAAAATGTAAGAAAATCTTTATCCCATTATTTTCTGGTCACTTACAATGCTTTATTTATCTGTATGGCACCTCCCAACACTGGACATGTGTTTATGGGTTTGCTTACTCTCTACCTCTCTCTACCAGAATGCAACCTTCAGAACTTCGCTTTTCTCATTCAGTTTAATAGTAAACCCAGAGCCCAGGGAAATACACTGCACAAAGTGATCAACAGGTAATTGTTAAATCAATGAGCACATGAATGAATAACTGAAGAGTGAAAACTTCTGCAAAATTCAGTGCAAAGGACACGGATTCGAAAGACAGACTATATCAGTTTTATTATTTATAATATTATTCACAGATAATTTTGTGCAAGTTACGAGGATTTGGCCCAGCTTTGAAGGGAAAGAAGTAAAACTCTAACTGGATTGAGAGGAAGGTGAGTCATCAGACCAACATCTTACAATGGGGAGTTATCCTGTGTTGTTTTTTTATATCAGAATTAATACTTTGAAGCTTATGCAATCTTGGGAAACTTGGCAACTCTAAGCATCAATTTTCTCATTTATTAAACCAGGCAATTAAGATTATCTAACTCTGCATCTATTGAGATGACCATGT
The DNA here is from genome assembly GCA_004027295.1 of Dolichotis patagonum. NCBI lineage: Eukaryota > Metazoa > Chordata > Mammalia > Rodentia > Caviidae > Dolichotis > Dolichotis patagonum. The sequence goes on along the minus strand of PVJX010007772.1, from coordinate 7,889 downwards.
GGTTTTTGTGTTTGGCTCTGTTGATATGGTGTATCACATTTATTGATTTGTGTATGTTAAACCATCCCTGCATTCCCTGGAATGAACCCTACTTGGTCATGATGGATAATCTTCTTGATGATTTGCTGCATTCTATTTGCCAGTATTTTATTTTATTTTATTGAGAATCTTTGCATCAGTCTTGGAAACAACCAAGATGCCCATCAACTGTCGAGTGGATGAAAAAGATGTATTTTTATACAATGGAGTATTTTATACAATGGAGTATTTTTATACAATGGAGTATCAGCTATGAAGAAGGATGATCTTGAGGACAACTTAAGGACAACTTTAAGTTGGAGACAACTTAAAACTATCCTCATTAGTGAAATAAATAAGAATCATATTTATAAATATCACATTGTCTCTAGCGTAAAAAGTAATAAGAACTGTAGGAGTAATAAAACCCAAAATGTGTAATTGCTATTGTAAAAAAGAGAGGAAAAAAAGGTGCTCTAAAGGATATAATTGCATGTATGTTTAAGTGTGTAAGATGAATGACCATATTACTGTTTTTGTTATATCATGGAGCAGAGGTGTTAACAGTCTCATTGCTTAAATGTGTACTTTGTATGTTTTAACTTTGTAACTTCAATAACTATTTCCAAGGTGACAGTATGTAAGGTATCAAGTAATGATTTCTTAGTTTTTGTTCTTTTCTTTTTTTTTCCTTGGAATTTTGTATTGTTGCTACCCTTTTGTCTATTTTGTTTGTTTTGTTTTGTTTTTAAATAAAATTTTTAAAAAAGAGTATCTAACTCAAAAATTCATTCAATAGATAAAAGCAGCATATATTACACACCTGATAAATAGATATTCTTATAGTTGAGAATGGTTCTAAGTGCAGCTCTGAACGTAGTTCTGATATATAGTAGGAACACAATAAGTAGTGGTTATTATTCTACTGTCATCCATTGTTCATTATTTTCATTCATTTATGATTCTGAATGTGCCCAGACTCATGTCTATTCACATCAGTCTCTAAAATTACCTGAACTGCGCTTCAATAGCTTCCTTTCCCCCACAGTTGTGCGATGGCTATGGACTCTGTTTAATGATACAAAGAATTTTTCTCTTTTTATACTTATTTCCTTCTGAGACACTCTAACACTTATATATAAAAACACTACTAGTGCATATTCAAATATGCAGAGCATAGTAGATGGGAGCACAATGTATTTGTGACTTCATCTACTACTCTTTTGCATAGTTAAATATTGCTAAGCTCAACACTAGACAGGTATGAAAGAATTCTTTGAGCTGAAGAACTCTGGTAAAATTCATGGCATTTGCAGAACACATATTCTATTTCTTAGGCTTCAATCTAATTTTATACAGAGTAACCCAAAGTAGCTTTAAAAATATGATGTTAAAATGTTGGGCTACTTCCTTTTAGGACTGCCAAAGAAATATAATGCTCTTAACAGAATCTCTCAACAGCAGGAATGTTAAATAGCTTTGTTCTCCTGAATTCACATAAAAAGAAAGACAAGATAATCCTTTAGGTGATTTAACAGTTAAGTGGAGTGTCAGACTACAAGGCTGTATGTATCTATGGCTTGCAAATAATTTCAGTTTTGACAGTCAAAAAATGAGTTGTGGATGGTTTTCTAAACACTTGTTTTTTTAAAAAGGTACTAGTTTTATCACGACAAGTCACATAGGTCTTACAAATGGAATGAAGAACAGATGCCTCCAATTTAAGTTGACCTTGAAAACAGTGATTTTTTTATCTCTGCATCTTTCATGTGTCATCAGTTGAATACAAAAGCACTGTCCATGCAACTCCTGGGAGCACAAGAAGAAAATAAAATCTTATTAAAAGTATTTCACACACACGCACTGTTCATTTAGGTAGCTTCTACTAATGATAGTCATGATTGATTATAAGTATTCATATTTATTTTTCAAACCATTCTATGGATTTTCCTTCCTGTCCAAAGCAGTGGTTGCCCTGAAGATGTTTACTGCTCCCTGCATCTTAGACTCCTGGGTTTTCATTTTCCTGACGGCACTGGGAGTCCAAAGCTCAGGGCATACTGAGATCAGGAGTAAGAACAGGGTCTCTGTATTATCAGTGAGGTAGGATCAGGGAAAAAAAAAAATCTACTGTCAGGAAAGGAAATAAAGAAACACTTGCCTACCTAGTGTTGTACTCTGAATAAGAAAATAATTTTCCCTTAAGAATCTACATTCTGTTCTCAAGTGAGTTTTGGTTCAAATTCATACTTGTATGGTATGGGAAGCTTAAATCTTAACCTTAATTGGCCCTGGGCTTCTGGCAGAAGCAAATATAAATTTCTTCAGAGTTATCCTTCAAATTGGATTTTCAAATTTTTATAAATAAATCCCAGTCCAAGGATAAGTCCACGATCAAAAAATAGATTTTATATGGAAATAGTTAGCATTATTGAGTTAGGACAAAGACTGAAGGGCAGAAGTAGATCTTTCAAGGACTTCAAATACTGTACTTTTTCAAATACATAGTATAAATTTATATATTTTAATATTATAAATCAAAAATGAAATTTAAAACACAAGTAAAGAAGAATATCACACTTTAAGTGATATGAAAAAGAACAATAAAGAACATCAAAAAGTCAAAATATATAATTAAGCAAAAAAAAATAAAAAACAAATTAGTATGAGCTAGAGGAAGAATTGGAATATATATTTTAAGAATTGCTTAAAATTCAGTTTAGAAAAACAAAGAGATGGAAAAAATGAAAGACGCTAAAGAGAAACAGAAAACATTACAAGAAAATGTAACATTATATATCAAAGCACCAAAGGAAAAGAATATGAAGAAACAAGGATGCAGTGATCTTGGAAGAAATAGTAAGAGGCCGTTCTCCATGATGGATGATTGTACGATTGGACAGATTATAGAATTACAGTGAATAACCAGATAAACAAATCACAACTTAATATACCATAATGGAAGTGTGGAACAGTGAAGGGGTTCTCTCAAACTTTTCAAAACTCTGAAAATGTCCCAGAGGGGGGAAAAAATAAATAAAAAATATATCTTCCCTTTAAAGGAAGTAACAAATAAATTAACAGCAGAAGTCATTTGTTGGGATATAATTTACAAGAAATATAGTTCAGTAATTTTTAGGTATATAATGCAACGAATTTAAAAAACCCATCGTGCCGTATCACTGTGGAGACCAAGATAAAAAACACTTGAGTCACTCAAAAATTTTCAAGCCTCTCTATGGGCAGATCTGTCCTCAAGCTCTCTATCGTGGCTCTATGGACTCAGAGCTGTACTGTTTCCTGTCACCAGAGTTATGCCTTTCATTGAATTTCATATAAATGGAATCATACATTATATATTCTGTTATTTCCAACTTACTTAATTTAGCTCTATGCTTTTAAGATCAGTCCACACTGCTGCTTACATTAGCAGTTTGCTAACCTGTTTTTTTCTTGCCAGGATACTATTCTATGTATGTGCAACAATTATTAGTCACAGAACCTTGGGCTGTTTCTAATTTTTGTTTTTTTTTTTATCTAAAAGCAGCAATGAACAGTTGGGTATAAGTATTTATGTGGACATATATTTTCATTTTTCTTGGGTAAGTAATCTGTGAGTTAAGTGACTGTGTCAGATGTTGCAACAATTTGAATGTTTGCCCCTCCAAAGCTCATACTGAAATATAATTGCTGTTAACAGTATTAAAAGGTACTTAGGTTTCAGAACTCATGCTCTCGAACAGATTAAGATCTTCATCCCAGAAGCAGGTTCATTATAAAAAAGGAGTGGCCTCCTCCTCACAGTTTCTCCCCCAATCCTTCCCCCCTTACCCTCTCAGCCCTTCCTCCCTTATTTTCTATCCTTTTCCCCATCCTCTCTGTGGTTTTCAGCTATGTGATGCCTTCCCCCATTTTATGATGCAGCAAAAAGGACCTAGCAATATGCATTTCCTTCATTGTGGGCTTTCCAGCCTTCAAAATATGAGAACCGACCCAGGTGCTTGGTATCTGCTATTCTGTTACAGCAGCAAAAATTGGAATAAAATAAAATAAAATAAAATAAAATAAAATAAAATAAAATAAAATGGTCAGTGAATGCTTAAACTGCCAGATCATTTTCCAAAGTAGTTGTACCAGTAATTTGTAAGAATTTTAGTTATTCCACATCTTGTCAACACTTGATGTTAGTACTCTTTCTAATTTTAGTCATTTCAGCAGCTTACAGTACTTTCAATTTGTATTTCCATAATGAACAAAGATTGTGAGCATGTTTTATACTTACTTATCATTTGAAAATCTTCTTTGGTGAAATATTTATTCTATTTTTAAGAATTACATTTAATGGCCTATTCTATTTAATTGTAAGTCTTTATATGATCCACATACTAATCTTTATCAAACACATGTCTTCGCAAATATTGTGTACTATTCTCTATCATATTTGTTTCCCAGCAGTACTAAAGCATCTTAACAGTTTTTCTCCAAAGATATTTTCAATCTTGATAAAGTTCATTAATCAAATTTTTTCTTTTAAGGTACATGTTACATAACACAAGAAACCTGTGTTTATTCCGAAATCTCAATTTTTCCTGTTTTCCTATAATTTTATAGTTTTAAATCTCTTGAAAAAATTTATGAGCTATAAGTCATAGTTCAAGATTCATTTTTTACAAATGCACCTTTCCAGCACCATTTTTGAAACGACCATTATGTCTTTGAATTACCTTGACCACTCTGTCAAAATTTAACTTATCATGTATGAATGACTATTCCTACACCCTTATTTTGCTGCACTGATATTTATTTCAATATCATGTTGCCATGAATTTGGGGGAAAATCAGGTAAAGTGAGTTCTCAAACTCTCTTCTACTTCTTTCCAAAGCACTTGGGCTTTTTTAGGTCCTATGCATTTCCAAATATATTTTAAATCATCTTTCCATTTCTGTATGGAGTTAGCCTGCTGGAGTTTGATGAGAATTGCATTGATCTTATAGGTAAACCTGGGTAATGACAGCTTAACAACATTGAATATTCCAGTTAGTAAAAAAGGCACATTGCTTCACTTTTAATGGTCTTTTTAACATTGTTATCAATTATTTTATGAATTGGACAGCAAAATTCTCTTCTATATCTTGTTAAATTAATATCTCAAAGAGTATACCATTTTTGAAGTAACTCTAACTTTCCTAACACCATGATTCAAAATATAAGCAAGAAATGCAGTCAGTGAAATATATAATTAGATGATCTAAACTATCATAAATGAAACTTAAAAAACTAGAAACATTTGCAAGAAGATAATTGATAAGTAGAAGTATACATCAATAAATGACTGTCAAATATTGCTAACTGAAAAGATTATTGAACAGTGACATTTAGTCAGAAAAGGCATGGATATTTGAATCAAGAAATGAATAACCAATAAATGTTAGCTTAAAAGGTACTATTTAATTCAAATTATATTTACATAGGAAAAGACATATTTACCTTAAGGCATGATTTCCTTGAGAAATAGCATCATGAAATAAGGAAAATATTTCACAAGTCACCTTCTAAGGAAAATATACAATATATAAAAATTAAATATATTTAAATTACTCAATGTTAAAAACATTGTTACTTGTTTTCTCTTATTTAGTTTAAAAGCTAGTATAATATACATAATATTATTTTACCTAAATCATACAGAGTCAATTTTTTAAATAGCACAAAATATTATTATACTTTTGGTATGATTATAGATATTATATTAGCTAACTGAATATAGAAAACTCCAAATAGTAAAGAATGTGTACAACTTGCATATATTTAAAATTAGTTTTTGCTAAAATTATTATTTATGGCATAAAATATTAAAGGTGTAAAACCATAAAGAATTGCTTGCTAAAATGGACTTTATCATGAACAGAAACAGTGACTCATACTGTTATTTCATGCATGGCTTCCTAGAAAACCAATTTAAATAAAACAGTAAACTTGCAATGAAGCCTTATTTTTTTAAATCAATATTTATTATAAATGATATTGTACTTGTTTACAAAGTCCTATCTAGAAATAATTTTCTAGACGTCTGCATCATTCATCATGTAGTTTTAGTTTGTGGGTCTTTTTCACATGCTAGCTATATAGAAAAAAAAAACACATTTCACTTGTTTCTGTTGTAAGGCCCAATATTGGTTAAGTATTTGAGAAGCTATCTGAATAATCTTCCATCTCTTTGTTCTGATTTCAGTCTTACAGCTTCAAATTTTAGTATTAAAAGTTATGCTATATTTTTATTTCCTGAAGTTTTTTTCATGAAATTTTAGATCATTTCCTAATAATACAAAAGGAATGCCTCAGAGCTAAAGAGCTCATCAAACAATTAATCTTCTTTTAAAATATTTTTGTAAAGCTAGGCATGCTTGTGGAATCCAGTAATCCCAGCGCCCAGGGAGGTTAAGTAGGAGGGAGGATCATGGCAGGCCTGGACAATTTATTCACTTAGGGAAAGTCAGTCTCAAGAGAAAATAAAATTCAAACAGAAAGAAAGAGTAAGGAAGGAAGGAAGGATTAACAAAATTAACAAAATCTCTCTGATTGGATATCTACCTCAATCTAACAAAAGCAATCCTGTTTCACCTTTATCAAAGAATCATTCTGCTAGATAATAGATACTTATAATTATATTCTCTTCGTGGTTACAAAATACCACTTTGTTTAAGAAAAACAGGCTTACCAAGGTAACTTCTACATCCAGCTAAACCCTAGTTTGCCATTTACTGCCTTGCCGGGTCATGTGTTAATATTTAGAGATATGTCCTGCTGCTGCACATTTATTATTAACAGATCTTTTCTTCTACAAATGATCAAATTGACCTGAATACCTCAAAAGAGAAAGGATTTTGGAATTAATCATTCACAAATCAAAATTTTGCATGATCTGCTGCCATATGGATTGAATCCTCAGCATCACAATATTATCATTAATATTTAAATCATTGTCCAGTCTGTGATTTCCCTACAGATTTAAAGAATAAGATATTCAGATTAGAAATACTTATTACCTATCTTCACAAATGGATTTTCTAAAATGGTCCTATCATGTATTACCATACAGTTTTTTAAAGGAAAAAAGATATTTATTTTTTCCTCTCAATTTTTAATTACCAGATTTTTTTTTTCTGGGTAGTTGTTTGTAGCAGGTATTTATGATCCTATCTAGCCAATCTCGAAACATCTAGCAAGGCATTCCAGGGAAGTTGATCTCTAAAACTAAAAGATGAAGATATTTAGGAAAAAAACATTGGAAACAGATAAAAATACATATTTCAAGGCAAAAGAGCATAGTACATCAAGTACATTACAGGTTAATATTAGAAAATCCCTGACCTCTGTGGTTTGGCTGGAATATGATATGCTGATACATATGGTACTATACTTCAAAAAGATTACAAATCTTCACATCCAGACTGATAATTGTCAGGTTATTTTTGTAAATTGGCAAAGGCACAGAGTTACACAGAAAGTGATACATTTATTCCTTAATCATAACGTATTATAGAACATACAATATGTCACTGTGGAAATCAGTGTGGAGATTCCTCAAAAAGCTACGATTAGAGATTCCATTTGACCCAGCTATCCTGCTCCTGGGCATTTTCCCAGAAGAATTGAAAATATCATACACAGTGATATATGTGGGCCCATGTTTATAGTAACACAATTTGTAATAGTCAAATCTTGGAAACAACCCTAGTGTCCATCAATCAAGTAACCGATAAAAAAGATGTGCTCTTTTAAGCCGGGGGGTTTAGCTCAGTGGCGTAAGTGCCTATTGGCAAATGCAAGGTCATAAGTTCGATCCCCAGTACCAAAAAAAAAAAAAAAA
>PVJX010007771.1:36042-69271 GCA_004027295.1 Dolichotis patagonum | reverse complement strand
TACACAGACACAGACACACACACAGACACACACACACACGGACACACACATACAGACACAGACAAACACACACACACAGACACACACACACAGACACACACACACACACACACACACACACGGACCACAGTACTACGGAATCTATGGCTGGTGAGAAGTGTGGTGATTTATATGAAGTATAACAGCAAGGTCAAAGAAACTATTTTTTTAAAGGACTTGAAATTGTATCTTTAAAAAGATTATTAGTTTTTTAATACAATAAAATACTGGGAAAGCAGTGTTTTCCTGTAGTTCTTTCATAACATTATTGGCTGCAAAATGCAAAGATTTTTGCTTACCACATTGTGCTTAATTTTATTGTTTTACTTCTAAATATTTATGTCCAATGAATTAGAATCTAACAGATTAAATCCACTAACTCTCCATGGTTTCCTAGAAGGCTCCTTTACATAAGCAATATCTTGCTAGAACAATTGCTTCACACACACACAAATTAAGTTAATGCATTTATTATCTAAATTTATTTAACTACCCTGGAATATCGCTTGCAAAGATTAACAGCAGCATTCTACATATATCATCACATGCTGAATTATAAGAAAGAGGTACTAACTCTTATAATATTCCCAATCCTCAGATTTAAAATTTAATTATTCATTATAGATCACTAGGGTCTTTATTCTATTTATATAAGCACATTTGTGTGCAAGAAATATTGTTCCGTTGTTCCTTTAGGAGACTGCAATGTTAGATTCAATAACTGCTGTGTGTCTGTGTGTCCCTTCTTAAACAATATTTTCTTTCTTTTTCTTCTCTTCTCCTTCCTCTTCATCTTTCTCTCCCATAACTCTTCTCCTCCTCTTCCTTCTTTTCCCTCTTCCTTTTCTTTTTTCTTTCTTTTTTTTTCTTTCTTTCTTTCTTTCTTTTCTTTCTGCTTTTCGCTCTCTTTTCTGTTTTTTTCATGTGATACTGAGAAGTGAAGCATAAAGCCTTCACAATGAGCTGCACACTTAGCCTTATTTATTGATTTGTTTATTTAGAGACAGGGCCACCTGAATTTGGTAAGTTTCCTGGCTGAGTTCAAACTTGAGATCCACCTACCTCAGCCTGCTGGGTTGTTGGGATTACAGGTATGCACTAATTGCTCAAGATTCTTCTCTGAGATAATTCAATAGCGTGATAATTATCAAAATTGGAACATATACATTGAGCTTTAAAAGAAATTATTAGAAATAACAAGCACTTCTAATAGAAGAAGTGATATCGTACAAAGATGCATGTTTGAAATATCACTTTATTCATTTATTCCTATGTTTTTTCAAGAATAGTTAAACTTAGTCAAGGATATTTCATTTAACACAATTTGTTGAAATATTATTACTATTTTGATGAATAAATAAAAGCCATGTATTATTTCATTCTTTCAAGATACTTTGTTGAGCATTTTAAAAGTCATTTATTTTCTGGCAAGGTTTTTGTAAAATATATAGTTCCAAAATGAATCAGACACTAATTCTCCCTCCTGAAATTAATTGTAATAAGATATGATCAAAAATGACTTTAAAATAGACAAAATATATAATCCATTCAGTTATCATTTGTTTGTTTGTTTTCCAATGTAGCTAATGCACTGAACTTGAAGTTAAATGACCTTTCCTGATTTCAGCATCTTTGATCTTTTTTAATTTTTTTTAAATTTTATTTTAAAAGGGAGTAAAATTAAACACAGCAAAACAGAACAGAATGGGACATAAGAAAGCATAAATTTCAAAGCTAGACAATCAGAGATCTTCACTATCTGTCATATTGTCTCTTGTTTTCTCCCAAATGACTGTCGTTATCTTTGCTTATGGGGAGTTCATACTAAATAACATAGCCAATCTTTTCACAAGATGTGTAGTTTACTGGCTCCCACTTGCTAAGCGGGGTGGGGGGTGGAGAGGGACATGGAACGGGGGACAAGATGACGTGAGATGTCTGATTCTCAGCCCACACGCCGTTAGGATCACAGCTGCCCCCCAGAGAGGGGAGGAGTTCCTTGTTCTCCCGGCACCCTGAGTCAACCACACAGTGCAGGTCCCGAGGTGCCAGGGTCTCTCCTCTGCAGGACCCCCAAAGTCTGCTATACTCACCTGCTATTTCTTTCTGATGAATTGACCATTCCATTTCCAAAGTTCTGAAATGGCCAACAAACCACAGAAAGAATTCTCTTTAGGCTACTGTTTGAAACCAGCAGCTACAGCAATCTGCTGGCCTTGCTTCAGGGCCAGAGCATTAATCTTAAAAGCTTCCCTGAGGAGCCTCAAATCTGTGAAACCTCCACTGGGAAATACCATCTGACCCTTCTCTATTCCATCTCCAGAAACATTGTACTTCCCCCAACACCTCCAAATTTCCAGTACTACATAGAGTAACCCCATTACTCTGAGATGGTACAGTATATGTAGCAGTATGCTAAAATAGAGCATGATCAATTAGAGAAAGAGATGCTATCTTATTCATTCTTGGACCCCTATTTTTTAGTCCATGAAATATACATTTAAGCACTGGTCTCTAAGCTCTGCGGCACAGATAGATACTGGTCTGTGTCCTGTCAGGAACTTAGCGTATATGGGAGATATTGGCAGGTAAGGCAGCAATTTTCATTTGCATTTACAGCTGCTCCCTATCATTTGCATCACCGCTTAGCTCTGCTTCCTGTCAGATCAGAAGCCATGTTAGATTCTCACAGGAGCATATATCCTACTGTGAACTGTGAAGGTGAGGCATCTAGGTTGCACATTACTTGTGAGAATCAGTGCCTCATGTGAGGTGGTGCTGAGACAATGATGCTAGCCCTGAGAAATGTAATTATTATGTACCATAAACATTTACTACTAAAATAAAGAAACAAAAACTTCCTCTGGGTCTGTGGAAAATTTGTCTTGCATGAAACTGATTCTTTATGCCAAAAATTGAGGATAACTGCATAAAAGTGCTATTTAAATTCTCATTGTACAACATGATTTAAATTCATATCAAATGACTAAGCTAATATAAAATCAGATTTGGCTGCTCTGTTTGGTTGTGCTTTTTTCAACATTGTGTTAAACATCAGGGAAATATTTATCAAGGGAAACAAAAGTAAAAGCTGGAAAATATTATGCAAATTTTAATGTGACTTAAAGTGAAGAGAATGAAAAAAGGTAGTACAAAACCACGTGTCTGAGAAATATAGGGTCAAAAAGAAGAATTATTTTGTAAGATGAAATACTAGAGAGATAAGAACTTAATCAGATGAAGACTGTTAATCAAATAAAACCAACCAAGATGACTGACAACTGGAGAATGCTTGAGACCCAGTTAATTGAATGTCTGCACCTAAGATTATGCCTAAAGATTAAAATGTTTGTGTTAGGTATATTACTTCCACCCATATTTGAGGAATGGTAAGTGATATCACCATCCATCTATCCAGATGCCTGAGAGATACAAATTCTTCATTTCGTTATTTTCCTCTACTATTTTCTACAGACAATTAATTATCAGGTCCTATAAAAGTCTGTCTCACTGCTAAATATTCCTTTTCTCCAGACCGCTCTATGTCCAAGTTCAGACAAATGTCTTGTCTTGACCTTATAATAATCTCCCTCCCCTTAGAGCTAATTCTTTTTACTACACTCAGAAGTGCCTTTTCCTCTCACAAGTGTAACTGTGCTCCAAAAATTTCATGGAGAAATTAAATTCTGGGGCTCCCTAGAACCTCCTGAATAAAATCTAAACTCCCCAGGACAATAAGATTCTTCACTGATTGATTCTGTGTATAACTGAGTCCCAGATTTTATCATTTCTCTTCTAGATCTAGGCTCTTAATTTTATCACAGTATCTGCTGTTTTTCCAAATGTATTCTTCATGTTCAAGCTTGGTTTATTTCTCTCTCCCCCATGTTGTCTCCCTTAGATTCTTCCTTTTTTACTTCCTTCCTTCCTTCCCTTTTTCCTTCTTTCCTTCTTTCTTAGTGTTTTTCATGAAATGGGCTTCTTCAACCTTATCTGTCTATATATTTTTAATCAATCTTAATGTCTCCATTCAAGTTTACCCACTTACATGAAGTTTAAGGTCTAATCAGATAGTATTATCATTGCTTCCTGACTCCTTACATGGTCCTATTGTATCACTTAGTTAGTTATATCCTACTCGACTTTCTTTGTCCATATCTCACAGATTATCATGTGGGATTGGAGTTCCAAAGTCAGTTACAATGTTAGGCTTACTACAGTTGAAACATCATATATGCTTGTGGAATAAAGAATGAAGAAAAGAGGAAAGAGTCCTCTAATTCTTTCCCCCAGAATTTCTTCTTGAGTCTATGTTGTTCCCAGAGATGAATGATTATTTCATAAATCTCTACCTAGAGACTATATCAATTTAGTAGGATATCAGTGCATAGAGATAACTACTTTCTGTAGATCTCCCCCTGTGTACTTCCTTCATATCCTTCCCAAATTCTAAGAACTTAATATTGCATAAAATCTGTGAAAATGGGCAACATCATCTTCCTCTAGTCCATTTCTTAGATAGGAGTTCCATCCTATTCAACTCAATGTACCCGTCTCCAAGGAAAGGCCTGATTTCCATGCTCATATCTGGATCACTCACACTACCTTACCCCGTCACCCATTTTACTTGTGGCCATCACTTTAGCTGATATCTTTATTTTACAGCTTTATACTTCTCACTAGTGGAAAGTGTTCAAAAGGGATTACTCTACATTCTGCAATAGTCCTTAGCTTCTTCTTTATGTATTAGGAGAAGACAGGCTGCTGCCCTCTAATTTCTTCACTACACTGTTTCTTAATATGCATAGGTTAATTCTGTGACACCAAATGGTTACTTAGCCAATCCTTGTGGGATCACTGATATTTTGTGAATTACATCCTGGAACACTGAAAGAAAGCCCTTCCAAACCCTTCTGAGAAAGTGCCAGGTGTGAGTCTCCTCTGTCAAAAAGTGAGAGGGCAATAGTTCATTAAAATAACATAAGACTGAGTGATTTACACAACAATATTAATGTTGCATGGAGAAACAAAGTGAGTGTGGGAGTAAATAAACAAATAAATAATGTCAAAAGTCTGGGTTGTATTTGAGAACACATTGTATATGTTTATATTAGTAGTATTTTTGATCCTGAATGTAACATGTGGATTTAATTATTTGATCCATCATGACTAAGAGAGAAACAGTCACAAATAAAGGATAAGTTTGAAAAATGAGTCCCCTTTGATTCTTTTTAGGATTTTAAGAAACTATATTTCACAACTAAAATGAAATTGGGTTGTTAAATGCCAGTAATCTGTATTCAAAACCTTACACAAAATAGGCTAGTTTGATTCCTCAATTAATGACTGCAGATATCATGTGTAGTCTACTACCTGGAGCAGTAACACATGACTTGAGATTAGTCTCATGAAACAAGATCTCTGACCCTTATTTCTGATGGCGACAGAAGCTTTAAGAACTTGTTACAATGTTTGAATTTAGTATTTCTACAAAAAGATGAAATAATTGAAAGAAATAGTCTTGGAATGCCGAATTTCAGCTTTATTTTTAAATCTAGAAAATTTATAACTGCATTGCTGTGACTGCTATCTGATGTGGTCATCAGTACATTCTCTTCTCTTCTCTTCTCTTCTCTTCTCTTCTCTTCTCTTCTCTTCTCTTCTCCTCTCTTCTCTTTTCTTCCCCTCCCTTTCCTTCTCCTCCCTTTCCCTCCACTGCTCTCACCCTCTCCTCCCCATTTCTTTTCTGAAATATAGTTTGCTGTAACCAATAACTCAAAATTGTCCTGTATCTGGCTAAATCTTATTAGTGAAATGAAATACTTTTTACTTTGTGGAAATAAATTTTATTACTTGGTAACACAATGGAAAAATAATTCTGAACAGCAGTATTTACAAGAATCATTTTTAAAACTATAACCATTAATCTTATTTGGTTTACTTAGTTAAAACTCAAATTCATAAAAAATGTAAGCTTTGTAAATTAGAAAACAGTCTGTTTTCCTGAGTTTCAACTCTGCTCTAAAATTCTGCCATATTTATTAGGTTTATGACTAAAAGCAAATGTTTATCTTTTCCATAAGCTCTTATGGCAAAAATTCAGCTTCAAATTCCACATTAAAAGAGAGAATAAAAGTGAAGGAGTGTGGAAGGGACATGTATTTCAGGCACTACTGCCATATTTAAAAATTCATATTATATTAAATCAAACACTATCTGTACTTAATGTGTCTGGCATGTTGGAGGTTTGTCTGAACGGGATCATTCCAATGTTGGAGGGTGGGGGAGAGAGATGGCTAGAGATATCCGCATACCTAGAAATTATTTACTTCATTTAAACTATGCAAATGTATTGTTCATATAAATGAATAAAAAAACTTTAATGTTGTATCTCTATCCATTTTTCTCTGTTAACATTACAGATGCTACTATAATTTAAAAATCCATTTGCCAAAGGGGACTATTTTGTTAAGTATAAAAAGTGATAAGCATAAAAAGATACTATTTTTTGATGAGAAAAAAGCAAGAAGGCATACATTTAACTCTGTGGATTGAAAGGGACAAGATATATTCATATCTAGCAAAAATTCCAATGATAGATTTTAAATGATGGTTATATTCCAAAGAATACTGGTAACCTTTTTTTCCCCAGATTTCTCTCCCATCTATATTTTGTGATGTATTTTAAAGCTAAAATTATACTGAGATTTATTTTAAATACACTTATTTTCAGATGGAACTTTAATTTGCCACTCATTTATTAGAATATGTTAAAGATAGATAAAATAAGATGAGGTGATCTAATACTATTCATTAATAATTAACTGTAAAGAAATTGAGCATGTAAATTAGCAGGAAGTATAAAATTGATTTGCCTTCTGTATTGAGGAACTAAGTTTTGCAAAACTTGAGAGAACCTGATTTGTTAAATTAGGTAATGCATTCTTACTCAAAATTCCAATAAGATTTTTCAGTTCCTATTATCCATGACTTGACTTCTGCAACGGATAAAAGCAGTTATGACTCTGCAGTCCTTGCTGGAGTGAGAGTTACACACGGAAGCAGAGATTTCAATAAAGAGCCTATGGCCCATGAGATGGAACCTACTGAAGTCACATGCAATTTTTGGCTCATGTCCCAAACCACGATACTTTGGTAACTGTGGTTGATCATAATTTTAATAAAAAGATGTGACCATTAACCATGATTGTCAAATTGAGTGAGTTAAGCACTGGTTAGCAGAATAGCACACTTCCAGGTTTGTCTGGATGGCGTTCTCACAGACAGTTTTCATGTGGCCAACAAATGGAGGCGTGAATACCTGCCCTGATGGTGAATAGCACTATCCAGTTGGTTTGCAGCCTGGATGAAATGCAAAAGGAAAAAGGAGGGAGTCAGTATGTACTGGCAAAGCTCCATTGTGCTTGAACAGATGCATCTTTTGTTGCTTCCATCACTTATGGACTTCAGACTCCAGATTCTGCAGTCTTTGACACACTCATAACAGTGACTACTGTTCTGGAGTGACAACTGGTGGTCAGCTTGTAACAACCAGCTAAACTGAATCTGTGTGGTGCCAGGTGTGGAAGGCCCATCTGAGGATTGTTGCCCACATAAAAGGGAGAACTGGAGAGGAAGAGGTAGTGTTTTTGGTTCTCCTGGGTATTGCTGGTTCTCCTGTTGCCCTTGGTTCTTCTGGAGGAGCTCGTTGAGCTTCTTTCTTGATATGAACTTGGCTGTTCTCATCATCAGAAGAGCGCGGGAACTTGTTGTCACTGAGAATGGCTGTGGTTCACTTTGGAGGAGCTCTGGTCCTTACTTTACCACTTCCTGGCTCCAGAGGGGAAGATGGTGTACAGTTCGGTCTCCAGGTGAAGCTTGTCACACTGGCTTCCTGATATGAACTCGGCTGTCATCATCAGAGGAACTCGGGACCTCGTGTCACAGAGGATGGCTGAGGTGCTTTTTTGGGGAGTCCTTGTCCTTATTTTGAGCATTGTGCCCTGGCTCCAGTGCAGAGCTCTCAGCCTACTGGCACAGACCGTTCATCCCATTGGCACAAACTTTCTGCCTTCCAGTGCTGATCTTTGGGCTTTCCCGGTGCAGATCCATGAAACAGACTTGCATGAATTGTTGTCATGGACTCTAGGTCTCTGGTTGGACTCATGCAGTACATTGCCAAGAGGTCCAGGCCCTCAGCTGGATTCTTAGGGCCTTAGTATATGAAAAGGTTTCCTGCACTTCTTGTATTTAACTCTTTAGTGACTATTATCAGACACAACTGTAAATTATGTGTCCTGTATGTAATGGTTCTCCTTGCAATCCTTGACTACAACTACCCAGGGAACTTCCAGACTTTCATTTTAGAACTGGTGCTGAATTCTTGGTTGCTCTTGTTCTCTGGCTTACAGCTTCTTGGACTGGGCAAGTACTGGATGAGTGGATCAAAAACCAAAACATCATGAGAGAAAGGCATGATGAAACAAAACTACTTACCTCATGGTGACTGGGAAGCAGGGTGGGTTAGAAAGAGCCAGAGAGGAAAAAGGCAAGTGACCAGTACAATCTCCATGGTCTGGCCCAGATGGTTGGTGTAAATATAACCTGAAGTATGTTGTAGTAACCTGCTAGTCACTTCTCAAATCAGTCAAAGTGGCAGCCATGATGAATAAAACAGATTATAAATGAAGAAGATACCCTAGTTTATTTTGTATTATTCTTCAATGAATGATTTGATCCTAATATTTCAGTCCTTTGCAGAAGATACTTAACTGACTTTCGAGTTAATGAATGATAATGCTTGTACAGCTACAATAATATGTTATAAGGCATAAAACAAAAAAAAAAACTTGAAATATACAGAAAGGGAGCAAAGATTCTAATTCACTTTTGAAAACACAGTGAGTGAGGTAACTGGTCACATACAAGTGGAGAGGTCAATTCAAAAGCTGGATATCTAAGTGTGAGACTGAATGAGACAAGGTGTGGTCCAAATTTAAAGGTTTATTTGAAATTATGAATCTGAGAACTGAATAAATTAGCCAAAGCAAGCATACATTAAGAGCAAAGACAACCCTAGAACAGCATAATTAGAAATATCAACATTTTCAGAGTTAGAGGAGGATTAGTCAAAACTACAGAGATTACCAAAGATGTAAGAGAAAAGCAAGAGATAATGTCATAAAAATGAGGGAAATAGATCAGGTCAAAAATTTCCATGACAGGCTAATTTCCATGACAGGCTATACCTTGATTAATAGCAGTTTTTAGATCTGACACTAGATGAAACATTTTCACACACAACTATCAACTCTATACAGGAAAGAACATTGAGTCTGGCCCTGGGTTACGTTCTCAGTGCTGTGAATATTGACTAGCGAGTACAAGAGCTTAATGAATACTTCCAAGTGAGTAGATCAATGAATTTGTAAATAAGTATCTGAACTGTGGATGAATGAATTAATACACAAATCATCTGGCAATTAAAATGATAACCATGTATCTACAGAATATGAAACACAGAATTCCTAAATGATGGAGCCAAGAGAAATTTTATTGATATGTAGAGTAGGAAACAATGATCTCCAAAATTGTTGTATATTCTGTAGAAATTTTAGTTTGTATTTATTTTCACATGTTGGAAATATAAACTTTTTAAATTTCAAATGTTTTCACCTCATCTAATGAGAGTCACTATTGATGTTTTATAGTATGAAAATATGTTAAAAATAAGCCTAACGTATCAGGCTTACCAGTGTAAGGAACATATTTTTTCTATGCTTTGATGAATCATGCTATATAAGAATCTGAAAGACCTTGGACCAATGTGACCAGAAAGACTTATGTAATATCGTCCATAAGACATTGTCTGTTGGTGATATTTTATCATATTTCTCATTCATTTGTTAGTTAATATTTTATTACTGCAAGATGATTTTTAGGTCTGGAAAAAGGAGTATGTAAAGAGTTGATGAGCATTTAAGAGACCAAAACTACTGTGGCAGAGTAAAAATATTTTACAATCACTTTCTGGACCCAGAATCAATTTTCTCCCTAATGTACTATACCAAGGCTAATAGAATGAAATGAAAAATGCAATGTTATTTCTTCTAACATGTGCTGTATACTTGAGAAGTGATATTAATTTTAAATATACCATATTATAGATACTACAAAAATAATAAATAAAATAAAACAGAAACAAATATTTTATGCTTACATGACATAATGGCATTACTACTTCCTCAATTGATGCACACTGACTCTACACAGATCATACAGCCACACTGGGTTGGAAGCTGGGTTTGTTGTTGGATTATTGATTTGTAAATTCTATCCTTAAAAACATACTGCACTACAGGAACAGTATTATAATTCTATGTATAAAATAAAATTTGCTTTTGTGATAATTACAACGAACCATTAGCTCACCAATTCACTTTAGAAAAATGTGATGTTTGTCATATTTCGCAATGACATTTATGCCTTGTGAGTATCTGAAAACTAGTTTTTAATGTTAAGGCCATAAACTATTTAAAAATTTGTAAGTTTTTGTTCCTCTCAACATTTATTGAGAAAAACTGTATGAATAAGTGACATAAAGAAATTACAATGAAAACAGGTTCAATTTATTGAAACTTATTTCAAATCAGAACATCTCTTTCATGCTAATATGGTATGCTATTGTATGTTTTATAAATATATAAATTTATTTGTAAATAAACTAAACATTTTATGATCATTAAGTTGGCGGTACAATTTTGCTATCTATATTCCACTCTATTAGCTTTTCCTCTCTATCATTTTCTTCCTTTTTTATACTGACTGTTATTTCTTTATTGGTTTATTAGCTGCAACAATTTTTATTATATGTTTGCTTTAAGGAGCATTGTATACAGTTTAACTTATCACACTCTAACTTCAGGAAAATTAGACCATATCAGATATAACAATCATAAAATAGTAAACACATTTCTTCCTTCCTGCTATTTATGAAATTGTTCTCATATACTGATTCCTCTATGTGTGATAGACCCCATATTATATTATTATCATTGTTGTTTTAAACAATTATCTTCTAAAAACATTAAAATAAGAGGAAAGTCTATTAAACTTACCCTTATATTGCTAATTTCAGTGCTCTCCATTCCTTTGAACATATTGAGATTGGCCTCTGATATCATTTTCCCTCACCTGTATGGGCTTTATTGCTGATGGTTAAAGGCAGGATTTAAGCTTGGAGTCTCAGAGACACTTTCTTTGGGTATAGAATTCTAAGTTTACATTTTTCTTCTCAAAATCATTTAAAGATAAATTTTCATGTCTTCTTGTTTGCTCTGTGTTCATTTAGAGAAATGTCATACACTAGTTTTACTCTGAATACTTTTAAGATTTTTCACCTTTTCATTGGTTGTGAGCAATTTTTTTCATAATATACTTCAACATATTCCAACATGCTTCAATATACTTCAATATACTTCTCCATATGTGGAGTTCTTTGAACTTTTTGGATCTGAGATGTCATGCTTTTCACTAATTTTGTAAAAGTGTTAGTCACTATTTCTTTAAATATATTTACATTCCCATTTTCTTTTTTCCTTCGGAAACACCAAATACACTGTCACTTGATGTTAGCTTGTTCCGGTTATGAATATAGTTGTATTTACTCACTGTCTTATTTCGAATGGTTTATTTTGCCATATCTTCAGGCTTACAGATATTTTCTTCTGCAGTGTCTCATCTATTGTTAATACTACTTGTATGTGTTTTCTATCACTACTATAATATATTGCCACAAATTTAGTGGCTAAAACACAATACAAGATTATATAACCTTACAGTTTGGTTCTTTGCAAGTCAAACACATGTCTTAGCTGGCTAAAATCTGAACGTTGGTAGTCTTGTTTCTGAAGACTTGAAGACAGTATTAGTTTCTTTGTCGTTTTCAACTTCTAAAGATCAGTTGCAACCCTTAGTTTCTAGCTCTCTGCTTTCATTAAAGATATAGTGAACCTCTGAGTCTTCTTCTTTATTACATCTTTTTTTCCAGTTTTTTTCTTTCACATTTCTCTTTCACTTTTTTGTTTGTTTGTTTGTTTTATTTTGGTTTTGGATCCAAGAATCCAGCTCTTGGCCTCGCACTTGCCAGACAGACGTCATGCCACTGAGCTATATAGCCCCAGACCTCTCTTTTTTAGCAGAGGCAGTTATGCGAAACCCACCTAGCTAATTCAGTATAAGCTCCCCTATCATGGCCCTCAACTTAATCACATCCTTGAAACATCCTTCATCATGTAAGATAGCATATTCATAGTTCTGGGGATTAGAATGAAGATATATTTGGGGAGCTATTGTCTTATATGCCACATCATCCAGTATATCTATTTATTTGTAAATGTCATCTCTAGAAGTTTAATTTGAACTTTTCTATGCCTTTTACATCTATTTACACATTAATAATCTTTCTCATGCTTCATATACACAGAATATGTTTATACTGTTTCAACGTCTTTGCTATAATCCCTGTCATTTCTAGCTGTCTTTGTAGCAACTGCGTCTTCTCTCATTTGGGAATATATTTTCTACTTATTATGAATAGGTAGCAATTTTGCCTGGCAGCCAGAAATTGTGAATTTTACTTTATTTGATACTAGACATATTTGATTTTTACAAAAGTACTGATCTTTGTTCTGGGATAAGAAACTTCAAAACTTTTGGACTTTTAGGTCTATAAGAAATCTTTTTTAAGGCATATAAAACAACATCTTTTGGTATAAAAAAAAGCCTTAGTCTAAAGCTGAATTTCTTCATTTTACTGAGGCAAGACTCTACTGGTACTTTAACCAGTGCTCTGTAAATTACAAAGCTTTTCCCTCTGGATGATGGGAAAAGAAACTATATTCATTCTTTTTTGGTGCTTTTTGTTTGCTTATACTCAGTGTTGGTAAAACTCTGGAAAAGCATCAAACTTATCTAAAATTCTCACCAGATGCTAAAATAGGGTAATTTTTTAGTTTATTTATTTCCCAGCTCTCTACAATCATAATCTTGTGCTATCTAATGTACAATGTCTGCAAAACCGGTTTTCATATATTTGTAAAATCTGCTCTTTTACTGCAATGTAAAAGGGTTAACTTTTAAATTATATTTCATTAGTGAACATTAAAAACACATGATGACAGAGTTTATTTTGTTAGATTGACACATGCATTTAACATATCTTAAAAATTCCAATCCCATTACCGTCCTCTTTCTCTCCTCTCCTTATAACCTTTCCCGTCTCTGGAAGTCTATCTGCTGGTTTCCTGTCCCCAAAAGAGAGGTAATTTTAAACACTTTTGTCACATAATATCATTGAGAGTCTTTAAGAAATGGGAATGGATACACACATTGGTTAGTGTTTTAGAAGAATTTTCTCCCCTACATTGTATAAATTTGATGACTTCATATATTAGGATAGATTTGTCATTGTTACTTTAAATTCATACTTTAGACAAAATATCCATCAGCAGGATTATATTCGGGGAGAGCAATGTGTGCAATGGGAACATTTGCCTTAGAAGGGTTTAGTGCTGCTACTTTAAAGGGAAGCAGTGCAGTTGACCTGGTTGGCACTGGTGAAACAAGAAGGAGGGCTGCTGGGAGCCCCGAGCCAGCGAGCTGGGAAGAGGACAGCTGCTCTTTTTGTTAAAGCTGCCAGTGGCCTTGCCAACGCATGGGAACCTCTCACAAATCATACAAATTTCGGGTGTTTATGATACCACCTTTGATTCATGCAGGCTATGTGAGAGAGAGAAAACACTTACGTGTTTACACACCCAACGCACTTGTGAACGTGCGTGCATACACACCATTACAAGATTTGGCTGAGAATTTGTAGCTGCTAAGTCATGTGAAAAAAGAACATAACTCCTCTCACACCACCGAGCCTGATGGCCTGAGAGAAGAGGACAGTTTAAATTTCCCCAGAAGAATTAGGGAACTGTTTCACCCAGGCTGACCAGCTGCTCTATCCCATTCAGAGATCCTAGAAACCCACTCATAGGGCATGTGTTTCCCTGGTCCTGCCAACACTCATTCATTGTGCTTTTCTGAATAACTATAGCAGTTACAGTTTCTGCACACAGCACAGCAGACAATTGGCTGGTCTTTTCATTTTAAAAAAAAATAAAATTCTTCCTGTTTACATGGATTGTCACTTCAATCAAGTTTGACTGCTCCATGTGAACAAGTCTTTTGTGTGATACACATAAGATGTCACTAACCTCACACTGCTCCCCCTATCCTGTGAGCTTCTTCTGGAAAGTCAAAATATTGGTTGTGACCTAGCAGAATTGTCTCATTTTCCTGGAGCTTATTTGTGTAAATGGCAGTGACTCTTGCCTCATATCATCATGATTAGAAAAATTAAGGTTCTGGGGTCAGAGTGAAAGAAGTTAAAAGAACCCACAAAGAAACAGTCTTCAAACAACCTTTTGCTGACATCATATAAATCAGAGAGAAGGATGGAAAAACTCAAACCAAATCTGACTCTCTTGCTCCATTTGTTCCTTTTACATCAACCTTAGCCCAAATAAATTGTTTAATAACCATAAATAGCAAAGAATCATTGTTAGCTGAGATTTTGGGACATGCTATTCAACGAACTTAGAACAGGTCGGAATGAGATGTGTGATTTCATATTATTTCTGAATCTGCACAATAAATGGTAGGCAAGGAGCAAAGGGATGCCACTTCATTTGATTAAGGATAAGACATATGATCCATAAGACACATGTTAAGAAGATTGTCATCGTCTCAAAATTGGAGAGAGGAAGAAACTCCTGCAATGACCAAAAATAGCATAGGTGGGAAAAGTTTAATGAAAGCTTCTGTGATGTCAAGTAAATAACTTATAGAGATCTTATACATGACACGGCATCTATAACCAATGACATTATGTTGTATTTTTAAAAAGTGCATTGAGATTTATTTCACTTTAAGTGTTCTTCCCACACTCAAAAGAGGCAAAAGAAACTTTTGCAGGTAATAGATACATCTATTTACCTCGATGATATATGTCCAAATTTCTCAAATCGTATACATCAAATACATGTATTTGTAAAACTCTTTGTAAAACTACTATACCTCACAAAAGCTGTATAAAATATATATAAATCTGTTATTCTTATTTTCAAATAAATTAGTGTTGAATGTCTTTCTGAAACATTTGTCCATTTGTCTCAAGTTTTTATTTTACTCCTCATATAAACTCTAAGATGAGTCTCTTTTTCCCTTGCAGTATGTATGTTTTGAAGTTTGAGAAAGCAGAACTTCTTCCCTGGGTCTAATTCTTCACACAACACCATAGAGTAAAATAGCATACATATTGATATGGGACCATGTTTGCATCTTTTTCTATCTGTTGATTCCTTAGTCATGATTCAGTGATAGCTTTCAAACTTTCAACTAATTTTTACAAATAAGAGTTTCTAGAAGAGCATTTGATTACTCTCCTGTCCTATGTTCTGTATTTTCTCCAATATGTGGACTTCTAGATACTTTAGAGCTAAATTTGCAGCTCTTTTCCCCATATCTGAGTTAATATAACATTACTGACTATAAGATCACTCCTCTTATAACATAGATGCTTAATACTCAACAAATATTTCTCCCTCAAAAATAGAACAAACCAGTGGCAAGGTGATTTTCACACCCATGAAAACTTTTGCTTCAAAAGATAACTTTCAGCAACTCTCTGCAGTTTTCTTCTTTCCCTTGGATTTTGCAAAAATGGAAATGTTTTGTGCTGAAAATTCTCTGCATTACTTTTTAACTGAAAAACCTCAATTAAAGCAATTACTGCAAAGTAAGTTTTGTTTGCTTGAAAATAATATTTTAAATTAGTAGACATAAATTGCTAAGCAAAATATCATGGTATTAAATTTGTTAAATAGGCTTATATAATACAATGCGTCAATAAATAAATTTGCATAGCTAGTTCACTTAGATTTTATTTGTACCTATTAAACTTATTTGTACACCTGTATCACACTCATCGACTTAATGCCCCAGTGCGGTAAATGTGGTCTTCTATAACATGTTTAAATCTAGTTCTATACTTGCTTTTATGAGATTAATATTGTATCATTTTTAGTTTTAATTTTAAAATGTTGAGATCTTAATCCCTTTATTGCACTCTACGAAATAATGCAGCATAGTAATAGCAATGGGAAAGTGTTTAAGAAGCTCAATAACACAAAGAGACACTGAAAACATTAACAGAAGAAAACATCACTTTGTTTATAGTTTATTTACTGTGATTAAATGTGACATTCATCCTCATGGTTTACACATGAGTTATTTAGAGGTTTCTTCAAGATAGTAGATTTGGCATCTTTATGCAGATTGACTAATTTTCAAGATCCTGTTATATGAGCAAGAGGAATAAAGGACTTAAGTAGATATGGAAGGTAACTGAAAACATTCTTAAGTAGAGTTCTCTGAGGAATATATGAAAATGCACACACAAATACACACATACTACATACCCCAGGAGGAAAAGCAAAAGATAGAACATGAGAGTCTATAGAAAAAAAAGAACTCATATAATTTAAATGTAAATTGCTACTAAAAACTTCACAAGTAGATCTGAAAATAAATGGAATGAAATTACAATATAGAGTAGAATCTAAAACCACAAGATGAAAGATGAGAGATAGAAATGTTCCCTGCCTCCAGGAAACTGAACATTAAACAACCAGAAATTTGAGGAAAGAAGCAGAGAAAATGGATTGGATGAAACTGTCAATGAAACAGTAAATATCTCTCAGAGCAAAAAAAGACACTTAAGTATTTTAGTTGCAAGATTCGTCTGAGTAGCAGATTGTATGTACTGAACAGCTTTGTAGCAAGACACAGTCCTGAGAGCCAATCGTTAGAGCACTGAGGTCTTTTGTATGCAATTCTACATAATAAGATGAGAAGTAAGTGCAAAAAAAACAAAAGCGTAATTCATACATACACAGTATACAAATGGTGAAATAAATATCTGCAATCATTTTACTCCAATGCAGATCTTCTTTATCTATAATAGTAATTAATAGTTTACATGAAACCAAATATTTAGAGATGCAAACACAAGCAACTCATTTTTCTTTTCATGTTTTCATTGGCAAAGGCTAAACTATTTTTTATAATATTTTTATTTAAGGAGGATAAAACCAAGAAAAATAAAACAGAATAAAATCAATCAAAACAAAACAGTGTAAGTGATACAGGATTTCAAAACAAGATAATAGGAAATGCTAAATATTTAATGCACATATACTATATTAAAATATTTTCAAAAGGCTTTATGTTATATACACTGTATATATTTTATATACATGTTATATACACTGTTATACATGTATAACAGTATTTTGTATAACATACATGCATAACATAAATACATGTATAACATGTATTTTATATACAAGTTATATATACTGTATATATTTTATAGATGAAAATATTGCTTTTAAGTGATTTTTAATATTGCATGTGAAATTCAATATCCTCACCTGTGCAATGGGCATAATAATGAACTTTGTCTCATATGGTCACTTTTAGAATTGCTAATACTTAAAAGATGATTGGTACAATGTCTTACATGGTAAAACTGCTCATCATCAATTAAATGTTTTTGGTCAGATGTTGAAGGAGAAACCATTTATCTCAGAGTGTGTAGCGGTGATGAATACTAAAACTATAATGTACATAGATAAATAAAAATAGAATATGAAAATTAGTTGGTTGTGAAAACCAGGGTTGGAGGAGCGTTGGAATGTGTGATTTCATCTTTTTATTTAAGTCATCTAGTACTATAGCATGTAAGTTTTGAGGATATGAAGTACAGTTAAATATAGATGTCAAACTTTTTGAAAAGTAACAGTAAAAAACAAATTGCGTTAAAGCCCCTCAAAATATTCTATCTCCCTTGCTTTAAACACAATTTATTCCATTATTCTCAGCATGTTCTGAAGAAGTTTTTGGAAGTCCTTGTCAAGAGTATCGTAAATTTCACTGTCTTGGCTGCCTGCATGTCCTGGGTCAATTTAAAACATTTACCTTTCATAGTTATTTTGTATTTGAAGGAGAACCAGAAGTCTCAGTGTGACAGATCAATGAGCAAAGTGGATGAGGAGGCATGGTATTGTTTTTACCAAGCTACTTTTTCATTGGATGACACTGGGCATTAGCATTCATGTTTTAAAGACATTTCATAAAAACACTCCTGAAAGAGGGCTTTGAAAACCGCTTCATAAAGCGTGAAGAATGGTGGGATGAACGCATGCAAAGCAAGGTGGATGTCGAGAGGAAATTAATGGCAATGTATCTCTTATAGTAATAGTTTTCAAAATATTTAAATTTTCACAGTGTATTTTGATTGCACTTGGAATCCATGTATAGATAAAATTACTTTCTTGACCTTTTGCTCCTGTTGTATTCATTTATTTATTCTGCATCTTACAGTATCAGTATGCAAAAATCAACGAGTAAAGCTTTTGTGGACTGGTTGACTATAAGAAAATAATTTATACAATTTTATCTATTTTGTTGTCTCATCACATACTTTGAGTTTTTGGTTTTGTTTTTTTCTGTTTTTTTTTTTGTTTGTTTGTTTTGTTTTTTTGTACCAAGAATTAAACTCCGGACCTTGCACTTGACAAGCAGGTGTTGTCCCTCTGCACTATATCCCGGGCCCTCACCAATGACTTTGAAAATAAATTTCTAATATATTTCTGGAGCCTGGATTGGTGAAACTTCTGTACTGTTACACTAACTTAATTTTTTTTATCTTAACAATAAAAATGCTATTATAAGTATAATAAAAATACTACATGTCATTTTAAGTGACTTGTTATGTTTCTGAACTGAAATTATCTATCCTATTTTCTCTGTTTTAGGAATCCTCCTGATAACAAAGTATGATTGGAGCTTTGATCCTCATTCTTAATTCTGTTTTACTTAATCTATAAATATATTTGAATCATTTTATCTATAAATCTTCCTAATTATTTTGTATCTCTCAGGTTTCTGACATAATTTGAGAATGAAGGTGATTGCTTTTCTGACAGTTTACCATCAAGGAATGAAATTGTTCAATAAGCCTTAGTGAAAGGATGAGCTAGAACCTCTTCTTTATTTTTTATGAAGTAACTTTCTCTAAATTATCTAAACAATACATAATCTGGTTCATCCTTAAATAATGCTGGTGCCTGTAGAAGGAAATAATTAGACTTTCTCTAAAATGTTACCATGGCCTTAAAAGATATACATGTTTGCACTTGAATTGGAAACTGTGTTAAATCAATATTAGCCTAGACTTATTAGCACTCTGCTAAAAAGAAGATAAAACAATAAAACCTGAAAACATGTCATAAATAAGAAATATTACACACTATCAAACTCAGAATATCACATGTACCACCTGACTGCATCAATGAACAATATTAAGTACTAGATAGACTGAAGTTTTATGAAAGTTTCAGCATACTTGAACAATTTATCCATGTCATGTGTTTTGTTTGCTCATATGTATTCTTTTGGAGAAAACAAGAGGTAATATTTGATGGGCTTGGGGAGAATACATTAAACAGGAAAAAAATGAACTAATATGTACTGAATTTGGCATTATATGAAAAATTTAGAAAACTAACTCTAAAAGGGCATTATGTTTTTAATTGTCACAATGTATTTTATGTGTGCAAAGCATTTTAATGAAATGTATTTTTGAAATTGCAGTTTGTATAGATAAAATAATCTTGGCAATACTCTTAATCAGGATACATTCTAAAGCATGGATATATTCTAAAACATCTTAAGTAAAATTTTTAAAAGATAAAGAGAAAAAAAAAGTGCTTTCAGGAAAAAAATGAATCACCATTTGCTACCTGCGTTTTCCCCAGACAGGAAAATACACCACTGTATTTAAACTATATCTTAGATTATGTTTCTGAATGATGCTGTAGTTTTTGCTGCAACATCCTTCAAATCCAACTTTAACTATTTACAGTTGTTCCCCTTCAAATAGCAATAAAAACTCTTTTCCTGGGTGTAGGAGAGAAGGGTTAGGCTATAAAAGCTATCTTAA
Source organism: Dolichotis patagonum (assembly GCA_004027295.1). NCBI lineage: Eukaryota > Metazoa > Chordata > Mammalia > Rodentia > Caviidae > Dolichotis > Dolichotis patagonum. Next base: position 49,116 of record PVJX010007771.1, on the reverse strand, counting down.
AATGAGCATTTTTTAAAATGCTGTTTTTTTCTTGAGCCAAGAAAAGGTTGGAAGTGTTGAAAACTATTCAGGACTTTATGCCATCTGCCCTTATTTCATATGTTCCCTCATATGAGTTGGAACAAAGAAGTGGGCTGGATAGAATTAAAGAATGTATATAAAAAAAAAAAAGAAAGAAAGTAGCGATCAAACGCTGCTGATAAGAGAAGCCAGTATGCTCCTGGGTGATGTGTGTATTCAACTCCAGGCTGACTCCTCTTATGCTAATACAGCCAATTTCCTCTTTTATTTCATTTCTGGAGCCTGAATCTGCGATCTCTGATAAGGTTCCCAAGGATACCGCCTTCACTCACAAACGGGGAGGTGGAAGGGGGAGAGGATGATGGAGATGTGTAACTCGGAGAGAGCACTAGTGGATGAATAATTTAAAGCTCCGCCCGGAGATTTGAGGCAAAATGCAGAGATAAGAGACACCACAGGGTCTTCTCTGTTTATTCAGAGCTTCATCTTCCAATGACAGCTGACCTCCAAGGTCAAGGGCATGATGGGAAATAGAACCGACAGTGGGAAAAGGTACTGCCTCCCAGAAGAAAGTAACGATTTACTTTGAGTCAAATGAAAAATTGATCTTATTTTATTCAACTGCTCTTTTTTGTTGCTGTTGTCCATCAGTGGAAAACCTGTGAGTGAAGAAAGTTTACATAAACTGCAGTGTATCCCCATGATACAGAAACATTCCCTTAAGCTCATTTAGCAACTTGATCTTTTGTAATAGTGCATTGCTTAAGGATATTAAGGTCAAACTTAACTTTGATTGAGTAACCAAAGTAGATACAACTTCCAACATCAAGGGGCAAACACAGAATCTGAGTTCAAAGGTAGTTTGGTCTTTAGTTTTTCTTAGCAAAGGCTGTTTCTTTTAGCTTCCTACTTTCTAATGTTTGTACAAAAAAACTCACGTTTCCCCCTCATTACATTTTTCTGGAACCTTATATAATTCCATTTGGTGCATAAAACAATATTACATACATTTAACCTAATCAAATCTTTGTGTCTTCACTAGTGTGCTGCCTAAATCCTTAAACCTAATAACACTTTGCAGTTTACAAAATTTAAGGCCATTTGTCGTGGGCAAAACCATGCTGTTAGTTTCAGGATCTTACAAATTCTGACAGTAAAGCATGCACCTAGGAAAGCTTTGGTCCCCATTATCAAAACCGTCTGCTGAGTTACTCCTATTTGTTTCAATAGAATACAACCACGACCTCTGTAGAGAGAGAGGCAATGTCAAATGTTTCTCAGGGCTGGTTTACATTTCCCTCATAGTCTTAAACTGCTGTTTCTGCTTTCCTCTGTTTGAATGTTACTCATGTTTTCATTCCTGAGCAATCATACCTTTTATCTTTTTTAGATAAACATGAAAACATACCAAGGTCACTGCCGGGTGAGAGGTAAGATGTGTGTGACCGCCACCCAGCCTTACCAAGTCATTTTTCCCCCTCCCTTCTTTGACAAACACTCTGTAGAGATTTCAGTGGAGTGAGACGAGTTATAAGTATGATTCACAAGCTGGCCACATGCAGAGCCAGAACAGGTTGTCCCTCCAAGGGCCCCATTATTGTGGCGCCAGCCTGCTCGGGTTTTAGCACGCACATTGCCCGTGTCTCTATTTTTTTTTCTCTAACATTCTTGCTTTTATATTTATAACCTATTAAAGCAAATGTAAGGTGCGCTACATTTTATTGCTTCCTGGGTGCATTTTATGCATTTTTGCCAAAGCATACAAGAAAATCACCAGCATTAGTCTTGGCATGGTCTTTTTCCTTTTGTTTCTCATTATTCTGAGTTGTAGGAGGAGAAATAATTGAACCACCAATGGAAAGACAAAGTTTCTGATTAAAATGATCCCCCAACAGCTGCTATGAATGAAACCAATGTGCAAACTTTTGGGTAATAATGGAATGTGAGTCTTCAGGTTATCCTTGCTGCAATTTTCTTTTATTAACTTAGAAATCACATACAGCTTAATTTTCATGTCAAGGAATATAGCTAAAACAATCAAGTATAACTTCATCAACCATTAATGAGAATAGAAGATCAGTTTCTTAGTGGTCTTATTGGTTTTATAACTCAAAAATTTCACTACCCTATGATCATTTTCAATAAACCAACAAGGAATGTGCTTATTTTGCTAGACAGTGTTTACTAAACTGTTTCTAAAATGTTTAGCTCATTAGCTCAAACAACCAGCTAAATATCATATACATGCTTATGACATATCATATTCATTTTATCCTAATGATATTTGATTGTTAAATTTTTTGTTCTTCTAAGGAGGTGCTATGATTCTTTTTCTCCCAAACTACTTCTATTATTAAATTTCTTTCATTTTTTTGTTTTGAAAGTAGTTAAGTCTCAAGCAGAGAAGTTCAATATTTTCAGTTTAATATTCAAATTTAAAGATGATCCCAATTAAAGATAAAAAAGAATTTAGAATCAAAAAGAAACTGAAATATAATTAAAAGATAGCTGGTATTTAGCTAAGGGACCATTCTCAGAAAGTGTGCTCCTATCCAATACAATCAGAACTTTATGTTATAGTCTTTCTGTCATCAATGTATACACTGATCATCATAACATATTAGATTTAGGGCAGACATTAAAGATATTCTAGTATAAACTTCTTAAAATACATTAATGGTAAAATCAGGGCTGAAACTTGTTTCCTTCTAGGCAGTTTTTCATCCTCATCCTTCTTATATTATTTTACTTCATTTGAATAATTGCAAAAGGACCAGTTAACACTTCCTGGATCCATAAAAGGGTCAAGATTCATTCAAGTTCTTTGACCTTAAAAATCCCCAAACTTTTGATTGCTCTTTTCTAGCAACAACTCAACTGCCCTATCAAAACTTCCAACTGTACAGAACACTTACTCCAGCATACACGTCTCAAGAGTTTAAAGGACTTAAGTACTCAAGCCTTTAATTCACTAGTTCACAAAATGGTTTTAGATGCCCACAAAAGTCATTATTGGCGGTGGCAGCAAAAACGACGTCTGAAAGGACAGATGGGGGGAGGGGAAAAATACAAGGGTGCTGAAATGGCAACCACTGCTGTTGTTACTGAAAAGGCACTGAAATTAATTTTGGTGGAAGAACTCAACTCGAAAATACTAAGATTTTAGAATTTAGAGAAAACTTAGTCTGAGTCTGCCATTTTGAATTGTTAAACTCTGAAGTTCTGAGTAGTTAAGTGATTTGTCCAGGGCAACCCAGGTCATTTGTATTTACAATGGAAGCCGAAATCATGTCTTCTTCTTCTAACAGAAATGCAGAGAAGGGAGAGAATTTTAGCCCCAAATTGTGTGTACAGACCTTTCTTTCTCTTCTATGGTCTGTTTGAAAATGGAAATGAACACTTTTGCCTTTGTCTGCTGCAAACATATTTTTCTACAATGCTTCTTCAATATCCATTTATTCTGATCATCTGTGCATGCTCCAGAGTATCATAATCTTTCTTTTATACTACAAAATCAATGATTCTAAAATAAGAAAATGTATAACTTTCAAATACAGCAAAGAAATTCTCCAGCATCTGAGTATTACAAAGAATTGCAAAGTCTTTGAATTTATCTGTGGAAAAATTTGGATTGAAAGGACATTAGGAGCAATGAAAATAAAGCACATAAACAAGCATAAGGATATGTACTCTTTTGAGGTGTAGTTTTTATATTTACATGTCACTTTGTAACCTTGATTTTGCTGGTCCATTTAGAATGCTCTAGATTTGGATTCAGGCTTACTCAGGTCTATGGCTGCCTGTGTAGGAGATGTTGGGTATCCAGGAAGCTCATCTTCAGGTTTTCTTTGTTTCATGGCAGAGGAATTTCTGGAGAGTTCACGGTGGGAAGCACTGTAGTGTACCTATGGGAATAACTGATCAGTCACTAAATTAAGAAGGACCACATTCCTCTTGATTTTTTTTCCTGTAGAAATGAATCTGCATATCTGTGTGATACCCATTCTTTGTTTTCCTTCTGTGAATCAATCCATATATAAAGCCAGATGGGGGAGGGTGGTTTTCCTCTTATTTTATTATTTAAATTTTGTTTCCTATTTGAGAAAGCGGTTTCATCTAGTAGTTTATGTTTCAAGGCTAAGGTTTCTCTATAACCTTCAACATTGCTAAGATGTAAATCACGCTACATTTGTTTAAAATTCTATGTTTTACTATTGGTATCAATAATTTTGATCAGGTATTACATGTTGCTATTATAGGTTATAACCTCCATATAGTAGTAGAAAATATTCTGCACAAAATTTAGGCCTGAAGTCATACTTCTATTAATTTTTGACAAAGTCAATAAAATACTTTTATGATTTTTGTCTTCTAACATTTATTTCTTACATTTTGCATTAGTTAAAATTTTGATTTCTGAGATCAATGAATCTGAAAAAGAATGGATTATATAGAAAGGTTTTGTGGATTTTTTGTTCTGTAAACATACAGCCTTCAATTGTTTTCCTCTTCATCAAGCCTATTTCATAGAAAATAAAGCAATACAACATCCCTCATAAACAATTTCCCTTCAGATTTTTAAAATTTCCTTCATCTACTATTTTTATGATAATTATATTGATAAAACATAGACTCATTTTATTACCCAGAGTCCTTAAAATAACCTCCTGCCAATGCAAAATCCGCACCATGTTTTTCAAGATTAAGCCTTTTTAAAATGCTAAATAAAGCTATTACCTAAAACAATAGTTTACCACTCCATGTACTGTCTCTAATCTTAATATTTCTTTCCATTTTAGGAAGGAAATGACTTTGGAGAACTGTTTTTAATTAATTTTAAAATTTAAAACAGATATACTTTAGCATTTTTCATTCAACAGAATGAAAATTTGTCTCTTACATCTAGTGTATGTGTTAAAAAGGTATCATCTTAGAATCTTTAAACTATGTCCTTGGTAGGACTTAATTCTCCTTGTTATTATAATATTTGCAACTGTATTCATCATATGACTTTCACTATTCTTCCAATAGGAAATACTTGTGAGTTAGTTGAGGTTTATATTTTGGATTCTATTCTAAGAGGTCCTGTCAATACTTTATTAAAAAATAACTTTTCATGCCTATGTGTTCTGTGACTGGTACTTGTGTTTCACATTTTCACATCTAGCCAAAAATTTCCTATGCTTCTTACTTGCATTTCATATCTTGAGCTATGGCACTTTTTACAACAAAGATTCATAAAAATTAAGTATCATAACAATTGATTCTGGAATTTGGCTATCACTACAAAGTGTTTCCTCCTTGGTTGTGAAACTTATTAGACTTGCCTAAAGTTTGTAAATGTATATGTAGAATTTACTGAATATGAATAAATTCTGGTGTTTAGAGTATTTTTGATATATTTTCATAATTAAATCTAACAAACAATTAGATGTTTAATAAACCTAAATCTTGTTTCTTTAGGCTAAGAAAATTTTAAACAGTATTAAACTTTGTAAGTTTCCTATACAACAATAAAAGGAACCAACTATAAAGCAGAGTGCATTTGAAATAGTATTATTCTGGAGGTACATATAGAAAATAGTCAATGTTTTACTTTGAAAAATCATTAATGATTTCATATAACAACTAGACTAACAAAATTAAAACCACTTTGATAAGATGGTCTAAAATCTTTTTATCATTTATGCCTTAATAAGTTTAGCTACTAAATACATAAAAATTGAAAATTTTAAGCTAGGTATTTATGAATAAAGAAACTGCATTATGAAAGCAATATGGAAGATAATTGAAATCACTTTCATATTAAAATTCCAAGAAAATCTTTTACAGTACTTAAATGTAGTACATTGACAAATAAAACAACTCTTAAAGATTTCTTCCCATTTAAAACAATCATACATGTGAAACAAAGTGACAGGTATAACTTTGTAAAATACAGAAACTGTGAAGGGGAAGTGTTTTTTTTTATCAATTTAAAATATAGAATGCAGTGAGAATGATTTAACTTACTCTGTGCTTTCATAAATAGGCATTCACTAAGGCAATACAACTTTAACATGTCTTACTTGGAAAAAAGTTACAGGTTAAATTATATACTTAAATACGTAATTCAAAAAAAAAATGAAATGAATAGATAAGCAAATTAAAAACATTTAAAGTACAGAATGTGAGTTCCTAATTCAAGAGTCATTGAAATGTTACTGCTCATACAAACTGAACCACTATAAGGTAGAATCAAGTGCTAGATATTAAAAAGAATACTAATAACACGAAAATGTTGGCTAATATTAGTTTCATCCTTTTTCCTTTACCAGTGACTTTTTTACACAGCCAGTGCCTTATTGAATCAGTGTCATATCCTGTCTAACTGCATGATACATTTATTTTTATTTGATTCCACGGGATGCAAGACTGACATTCTGATTTCACAGAGAAGATAGGGATTCATAACAAAGGGCTTAAAATTAGGGTGTTTTTCACCCTATCTGTATTGCAATTACAGATGACACTCAGTTTTCAGAACAAAATTATCTGTACTTTAATTTGATTCTGTAAGATGTTTAGAGGTTGAAATTTAAGTTCACTGATAAAGTAACTTCTTGTGGATGAAACTTCAAAGATGAAGAGATAGATAAAATAGCCAGGGCAATATCAATACAGGGCAGGTACAAATGGCAGAGATATCAGGATGGAGTAGGGAAAGGGACAAGGGCTATCCTCACATCTCTTACTTGGAATCTCACTCCCTTTTCCTTGTGCTGTATTATGGTGGCTACATTTTCTTATCTAGTAACATATTTTTATTTTGCTCAGAAAAAAAAAAAACTTAATGGTACTCCCCAGTAATAGTCAAGGAGCACATTTTTCTTTTTATGATAATGAAAAGACAGAAAATAGAGGGAAATGGAGAAAACAGAGAGGTTCAACAATTATGTACTAATTGAGTAAACAATCCTTGAACGTCAGACAGGTTAAGAAAGCGCAAAATGGAGTGTCCTGGTGAGGGAGGTCCCTCTGGGCTTAGCCATAGAAACTCCACACCGTTACCAGAGGGCTAGTGAGTTTTGGGAGGACAGAAGGAGATGGCAGGGAAGGGAGAATCGTCAAGGGACGCCTTTCTCTGTTTTTTTTGTTTAGAATTGACTTTTAGGAGTCTCAGACATGTGTACTCAGCTTGCCTCTATGAACACATCAAGCTCAGTGGTTAGGGCAGAGAGGAAGAGCAGGGCTGTTACAGACACAAAGAACATTCTCCCTGGTGTCCACTGCTGTTTCTTTTTTGCTGCTTTCTCCAATCTTCTTACATTTGCACAGCACTGGTGTGCATTAGGACTGGCCATAGTCATAATTTTCTCAGAATTAAAAGCTCACATAATGCTTGTAGGATGAGAAAGTCAATATCATAATTCCCAGGGAGGCTTATAAAGTTTGGTTCTCTGACTTTGGTCTGTTGCCTTATCTACAAGGTTCCTTTGTTTGCCTAAAAATACAGATTTCTCTGTTTGGCATTTGAGCAGGTGTTTTTGTATTTCTTTGTTTTTGCTTTGGAAATTACATGTCCTCCAAACTTAGTTCTGACTTTCTGTGCTATTTATCTGATAGACAATATTAATTAATCTTGATATCTTAATTTATTTAACTTGTCATATACATATGCTTTGCAGACAAGCAAAGATGTTGTCATAATTTTTACATTCATCTGCAATTTGAATACAATGGGTACTTAGCTTAAGAACTAAAGTGCGTGGTTGCTCATTTAATTATCATTAAATGAGTGTGATTCTTAAGAGGTTTAACTACAAATACCTGCTAACTTGGGTTTATAAGAGTTAATGTAATCTTATTTCTCATACATTTATGAGCTTAGAAAGAGAGAATAGACTGCAGAGGAGATGACAATATATTCATACCATAGACCACAGTTAGGATAAACTTGAAACCAAAGGAAGAGAGAAAGAAGGAAGGAAGGGAAGGAGGGAGGGAAAAAGCAAGCTGACTTTAAAATTTCAGAAAATTCTATGGACCTTAGGGGGCAAAAACTATTCTTAAGAAGCAAGATATATGTGTCAAAATATATTTAGTGCTAAAATATATTGGCCTTAATGTTTTTTAAAAATGCAATACACTGCCTAAAAGGGGAGGTCATTAATATCCAAACCCCTATATACCAGCTTTGTTTCTACCACTCTTATGCTTATTTCAGTCAACATTCTTTTCTTCTCAGAATTGCCTTTGTCCTCTACATGCTGTTTTTTTCTGCCACTAATTCTTTACTGAAATTCAACATAAGATTCACCCTTTCAATAAGTAAAATACCACTTAATGCTTGCAGTGTTGAGTGTTTCACTGACTTTGCAAGCCTAAAGCTGGTAGTCTGATCATCTATTCAGAGGATAACAATACGCAATGTGGCATCTATGGGGGATCTCCTCCTGAAGGTGGAGCCAGTTTTAATTCCCTGTTATCTTGTTTTGAAAGCCTATATCATTTTCACCATTTTGATTGGTTGGTCTTTATTTTGCTTTGTCATGTTTCATTTTATTATACATGATAGCATGGGCAGCTATTTCAGAGACAGCAAGATATATTATGACAGCGATTTTGGATTTACTACTATCTTGTAAAGTCCTTTATTGCATTCATTGTTTTGTTTTGATTGGTTCTACTCTGTTCTCTTTTGTTTGATTTTTGCTATGAGGGTATGGGCAGCTATTTTGAAGACAGCAAGAGACATCATGGAAAACATTGTTGATATCCTATTATCTTGTTTTGAAGTCCTATGTCACTTACACTGATTTGTTTTGATTGATTTTACTCTGTTTTATTTTCTTGGTTTTATTACCTTTAAAACAAAAAGTAGTGAAAAAAAGGCTCATCTTTTTCAAGTTCCCTTTCTTTTCTTTTCCATGACTCACAATATTTTCTCCCTTTACATCCCTACTGCACTGCTGCATATCATGTTTATTATTTTGTACTTGATTACTTTTGCCTTTTTGTACAATAAATGTGTATCTTCTCACCTCTGCACTGCTTTGTGCTTCCTCAGAGATTTTATATCACTCCCTCACTCCTTCTTCTTTCTTTCTCCTTCCCTTCCCTTTTTTCCCTTTCCTTTCCTTTTCCTTCCTTTCCTTTCCTTTCCTTTCCTTTCCTTTCCTTTCCTTTCCTTTCCTTCCCTTCCCTTCCCTTCCCTTCCCTTCCTCTCCTCTCCTCTCCTCTCCTCTCCTCTCCTCTCCTTTCCTGTCCTTTCCTGTCCTGTCCTTTCCCATCTTGTCTTGTCCCCATCCTCTCCCCTCTTGTCCTCTGTTGTCCTCAACTGTCCTCTCATATCACTCTCCCTCTCTCTCTCCCTCCCTCCCCCCTCCCTCTGAAAATCTGGGCTAGTTTAAGTACTAGAAAAGGCATTCTGCAAATGGGAATGATTTGTGGATTAACTCACATGCAAATGAGAGAACCAAGAAGGAATAACTAGATTTAAGAGTATTTGCATTGGGAAGAAATTTTAAAAACCAGGTTAGAGCCATGAATGTTGTTAATTATTTCAGCACTGACTGGATTCCATTATGATGAGGAGGCTGGTGTGTGTTAGTATGTAGTAAATAATGTTTCCTAATTCAATATGCACATCAGCTAATAAGGAAGGAGACTGCTTAATTTATGATGAAGTAACAAAAGGAGTATTACTGGATATATAAAGATGGGAAAACCTATTCCATGCCTCACAAAATTTTTGTTTTCTCGAAAATTATCAGTGTTGTAGGAAAAGGAATTTATAAGAGAGGTGCCTTCCCACTTTTATCTGGAGGGTTAAGTGTGCAAACAAAATAGCAATCTCCCATCAAATGCAGAAGTTTGTAACTCTTTCTGAATTGATTTTACATTGAAAGATACTTGCAAATTCCTTTTATTCCAACTACCCACCTAACTACAAATCTATGCTTCTGTTGTCAAAGAAAGTTACAATGAACAGATAGCTCTCAGTGGAGGAGTCATTTGATTTTGCCTTAAAAATGGAAATAAGGGTAAGAGTTAATATTAATCAGTTTTAGTAGCATCAGCAAGCATTTGTCTTTTAGTGGACCTGTGTTAGGTCCTACATCAAATATATTATGAAGCAATCCCCCCCATTTCTTAATAGTTTAATTTACAATATAAGACTAAAAAGCTTATATAAAGTTTGTAGAGTTAAGCAGTGATAAAAACAAAAGGCAAAGCACTTAAATGGGTAAGCGTGTTCTGGGGAGGGAGGCAGACACAGGGAAGGCAGCATTTATATTTCCAGCTGGTGAGGTTAAGTGGAAATCATTACCTCTCTCCCCATGAGTCAAGGAAAGTTTTACTTGTGGTTTGACACCTACTCCTGCCAGATGTCTAACCAATTCCATGTGATTCTGGAAAAAGACCTCCCTTCAGAGAAGCTCCGCAGATTTCAGTGCTCTGTCATGATCAGTAGAAGACTGGAGAAAGGAAAAACACTAGAAATCTCTCTGAACTCAAGGCAGGAGAGGCCGTCTTTATTCTGGGTGTCCTGAAAACCCACAATTTGGCAATCTATCACTCTGTAGTAAGTGCAGGCGTCTCTTACATTACCTAGTGGCAACATGCTAGGATTACATGTAGTAATATCAATTTCATTTCAGAAGAACATGAATCTTTATTCTAGCTTGTATCTTCTTTCCTTACACTGCACCCCCAAAACTTGATTGTTCTAGAGCAGCTATTTCAATAGATCAAATTAGAAAAAAAAAGCATGATCACTGTATCTTGTGAGAATAACAAAGTTCATTTCAGAGTATATATTTAATGTTAGTTTAGTGTTAATTTAAAATAAAAAAGGCTACCCCAATTTTGATCTAAAAGGAGAAAAACAAGAAGAAAGTCTACCTTATGCTGTTCTTTAAAAATATTAAGTTCTAAAATACCACATTAGTACTTAGTGAATAAGTGTTTAGTTCTCCAAGTAATATCAACTCCTTCTGTTAGCACACACTGAACATGCTCTTATTTTGGTTCAGATTGTGTAAAGAAATCAAAGTGGCAGACAGGGAATAGATCACATAAGGGGAAGTAGATGAAATGACTATCTACAGATAAAGAGCAATTAAGGATATTACACTGATTAAAGTACATCAAAGGGAGTTAAAATAAAATGGGTCAGAAAAAAAAATTCCCAAAGATAAGTAACGAGAGTGAGTCATGAGGGAAGAGAGTGGGTGTTGCCATGATGAATTCAACACTAAAAAATCTCAAATAAGTTTCTATCTAGTATTTTCACATAAGTTAGATTTCAGATCTAGATGCTGCTTATTTCCCATCACACACACACACACACACACACACACACACACACACACACACACACACGGTATTGCTAAGACAATAGGAAGCTAAAATGTCTTTTTTTGTCCTACAAAAGCAAAGAGTAGGATTGGGTCTAGATCTTAGGAACCTGTTGAGACTAATCTGTGTCTAAAGTAAAAAAAGAAGTTAGTGAATTATAGTTATTTGTAATGATTATTGTTTTATTTTTAGTGTTCTGTCTGCATATTTTTCCCTTTAGCAGTTTTAGGATATGACTTGTCCATTATGTGAACCTGTGTCAAAAAATGGTCAACTATTTCAACTTTCTCATGAAACACTAAACTACTGTTCATAACACATTAGTTGTTGTTGCTACTAAAATTATTTACTGAGAAGATTAACGTGGGCTTGTGATTTTATTACATGAACAAGGATATATTAACTCAGAGAAACTGTATGAGAAAAAACGCTACGGGAAAAGAGAGTGATTACCCTGTTTGGATCCATGTAGACATGATGCTGTCCAGAAAGGGCTTGCTCCACTCATTGTTCTCCTGTGGAGCCTGTACACCCTCCAGCTGAGATAGATAACTCAACAGGGCTCAGCTATGTATCTTCCTGGTGTTGAGATTGGTTGGATTTTGTCTTTCAGTGAGTAGCAGAGAGAATCCTAGATGCTGAGCCTGGAGGTCAGATGGCCTAGAACATGTCACTCTACTTGGTGGAGCACATTTGTGTGGCTCCTCAAAACATAACAAAGCACTGGGGAAACAGTTGATTCTCAAATCTAAATAATATGCTTTAAAAGAATAGTCTCGATAGATTCAGTCCGTATTTTTTAAATATTTATGCCCTCCAAAGAAATAGCTCTCTGTACCAAAGATGGCATAGATATTGTCAATGTACAGATTAGTGATAAAAGTGCCTTCCACTGACTTCAATGGAGTCATAGGTCCACCTCACCATAACATTTTTTCCCATTTTGCTCTAAAACATAGCCTCGAATCTCCCCAAACTGTCTGTCTGCACACTTTTAGCAAATATTTTGAGGGTGTCAACTGAGAGTGATGTCACAATTCTTCCTGCTTGTGCTTAAATTGTGCATGATTTACTTCATTTGACTATTCTGAGGTGATTGTTTTCTCCAACTCACTCCTGAAAATATTCAACCTTTAGAATATATGTCTAGTGAAACAAAAAGCTAAGATACAAACCGAGCTCTATTTTATGCTAGGATTAAGGTGAGCAGAGTCCCTGTACTAGAATGCAGGATAGTGTAAAGAATTATGTTGGAAATGCCAGAATAAGTTTCCATTCTACTTACTTTTCTTGTTGCTGAGACAAAATAACTGAGCCCCAAATTTAAAAGGGGAAAGGATTTAGCTCACAGTTTGTGGAGGTTTCAGTCTATAATTAGCTGTTTCCAAGGCAAGGTGGCTTAGCAGAGAGGCATCTCAGAGTAGACCAGTCAAAGTGCCCACAAGGTAGTAAAAGCAACAAAAAAAAGTGACATTAACAGTGTCTATTTTTTTAATTTTTTTTTCTGTTTCTTTTTTTTTAATTTGAAAGAGAATAAAACAAAAGGGGGCAGTACAGAGCAGATCAGAAGAGGACAACATAGGCAACACAGTACTTTACATTAAGTCAACTGGACATCAACAGTAGCTAACACCATATCTCTTACTCTGCTATAGTTGAGCATAGTTTCAAATACAATAATATCAAACATAACACAATAGTATAAAGCCA